>CM056960.1:777051-1058432 GCA_029856935.1 Cyclocarya paliurus
TGAATTATTCCTTAAGTTGTTTTTCTTGAAATTGTTTTCATTATACTCAAACCCTCCCCTCATCCTTGTTCACATAGCATAAAATTAGACTAGACACTCCCCTTGAGAAAGATTCTTACTCGCACCACTACATGTATTTTTTAGGTGTATAGGTTTTATTTTTGGTTGCCTACGACAGAACAACAATAAGTAGTGTCTAATTTATTTAAAATTTTATATTAATTTTATGTTATAATATTAATAGACTTGAATAATAAGATTACAATTTTATGTTATATTAATTAGTGATTTAACATATAATATAGTGTAAAAAATTATATATAATAGAAAAGTTAAAACATATATATATTGGTCCGGTCTAGTTCAAATCGATTTTCAAAATATTAAAATTAGTACTAAATCGGTTTAGGATCGATTTCGGTTCTTAAGAATCGGTATCCTAACTATTTATGTGAGGAATCTCCCATCACTCCAGTAGGTCAAATCCATATAATCATATCAATTTCACTTGGTACAATTGCCAATACACAGAGATTCATCACATAGATATTCCTCACACAGACATTTCATCTCCTGATGGGAAAACAGGGGATGAGTTGCTCCACCGCTTGACATCGAGGAAATCACTTCTACCTGATCGACATGGTGCAAACTAACTCACTTGTACTCCAACACAGGTCAACTCTCACACAGAGATAACATGTTGCACCGGGGAATGGCTACTTGGCCAACCAACTTGAAGACACCAAAACGTGATACGGCGTGGGATTCTGCATCTTGACTATTAGGTGAGGTCAACACAATACCAACCCACCCCAATCATTCACTACCTGTTTGAAGCTCATGGCCACGACTCGCATGAATGGGCCCAAAAAATCTTGTCTCGTCCCATGAAGATTGATGCATGGTACAATTACTTACATAGAGATATAGATATTCATATCAGGATCATGAATCAGTGAAAAACAACAAACACATTTAAAGTCTCAAAAAACAGGAAGTGAATATACGATAAACCTAATGATCCAAAACATATTTATTCAAGTCAGAAAGTAGAAGATTACAGAATATGAAAATGCCTCTTACATCTAACATTCACGCCACATTCCTTGTACTCCTTAAAAGAAATCCAATGTAAAGAATTTCTTTCAACTGTACGATGCCATGAAAACTTATGAGGAATTCTGTGGATAAAAGCTTACTTGGGTTTCGATTTGTTAGCATTTTTGAACTATGATCCGTTTGGGGAACAAATAATCTTTTGGATTTTTTGAGGAACTTAAGGTCATAATTAGGCGAAATAGATTGCACCATTAGACTTGTATGAATGTTTAGGATTTTATGGTGTGATAAAAAAGTCTCATGATTTTTTAGTGTCAAACGGGCCAATCAGAAAGCGCCATGTGGCACCAGCCACATCGCTAATCAGCTGTCACATCACCATGTATGCTGTCCAAATAAGCTTAAGAACATTAGAAAATCTCATTGGACACATGGCACCATCACCACCCTCAATTTGGAACCCACTTTACACATATCAAGTGAAGTGCAATTGTATAAGGAGGTTGACTGAGAATCAAGCAAACCCATGCTCTTACATGCCCATGCCTCTCTTTTTCACTTACGAAACTATTCCACCCACCCACGTGCTCTCTTGGAAAACTCCCAAAAGAGGGTTGAAATCCCAAACCCGATAATGAAACCCCAGACCCCTTGGGTGAAACCGAAACCTCAAATGTCATGTTAGCCCCACTCGGTTCTAACTCTTTTTATTCCATCTTGACTTAGGCTAGTTGTACGAGCAACCATGACACTTTAAGTACTTCTCTTATACCATCACCCACTTTCTTACTCCAGGTTTTGTTGGACTCACCAATTGATCCAATAGAGGCCCATGAAGGGATGAGACGGAAGCCTTAGCCATTGAGTCATGTTCCTGACTGTTGGGCATGACGTCACCCATAACATTCAAAACTCCTTCTTCCTCGAATTGTAACTGTTTGCTCAGATCACCCTTGTTCAAACTTTCAGCTTCAATCCTTTTATCACACGACTGATCTTCAAAGATAGGAACATTAAATAACTGACTAGGCGCTACTACCTTATCCCCCGCATCTTGGTTAATTGAATCTTCCGTTTGTTTCTCCTACAAACTCGTAGCATGTCCCTTGATATTTGCTGCAGAAATAGGAGTTTGTTGCTTCCTTGTGCCACTATCCTTCTGACCATTCTGGCGGTTGTTGGCCCCCCATCTAGCAAGCGGCCCCGCCCTCAGCCATTGCCTGTAAGGGAGGCTATCTCCAGCATATTCTTCAGTTCGAGACTTCCATGTTTCACATTCACGATGAGAGTGCCCCATACACCTACACTGGTAATAGAAATCCAGCAGCCTCTCGTAGGTAAATCTTACCCAACAATCTCTGTGTGAACCCAGGGTAACCTTTTTCCAACACAATAGGGGCTTTGTAATGTCCAAGGCTATTCGGACTCTCATGTACTCCCCCCATGCAAAATCATCATAATCAACATCTACTTCAACAACCTTACCTAGAGCCTCCCTAATCAACTTTTCAATGTATTCATTACTTGCAATCAGCGGTAGATCTTGAATTCTAACCCAGAAATTAGCTTCTATCTTGGAGACTTCGTGCACTTGCAGATGGCCCTCAAACTCCTTAATTAATACCAACTGTTTGTCAAAAGTCCAAGGACCATCATGGAGGACTCGTGTCTTATCCTTTTAATCATCAAACTCCACCAGCATTAGGCCTGGCGTTAGATCCCAGAATTTTATGCTCTTAGTCGGTCTCTAGATTCGTTGCATCGTCTGTTTAAAAGCTTCACGATTAAAGTGTCGTTCAGTAAATAGCCTGACCATCAAACGTTTCTCACCTCAAGCCTTTACATCATCAAGTCTCTCCATTTCTACAACTACCTTTGTAGACTCCTCTGCAGTAAGGGAAAGTTGCTCATACAACAACCTCAAATCCTCTTCCATCTCAAGAATATCTCTTTTTTACACATAACAAAAGAGAAGAAAAAGATCGGCCCTCGATTACCTACACAAGGGAAGGAAAGAAGCCTCTACTCTATTTTAGAGAGAAAGCAGAGAGAGGATTAGGCATCCAATTTTGTTAAAATTGAGATTGTATGATAGCTTTGTTATGTATAAAGTGATAATAGCTTTATTATCGAGAGAGACTAACGAGAAAGCCTAATACTGCTCAGGTCCCCGGAATTTAGACTTTTTACAAACTGATACTTGTCATTTGAAACGTTTGAAATTAGTCCTATAGTCAGAACTGGTCAGACCAATTTTATATTGTCTCTCTATGTCGTAATTTTGTTAGTTTAGTGATAGGAAAAACTAACAATGCATATATCTATCAAGCCATTACCAATCATTAGAGGACATATGTCATAGGTAGAGCACTTACAGCTTCATGCTGCCTAAGCCTCTCCTTTTAATTCTCAGTGGTTAGGATGCTATGATTATACTCAAGTATATAAGCCCCTCTAGTGGGTCCTATTTTTTTATTAAAAGAAAAAAAGGACAATAGGCACTTGTCTGTAAAAAATTCAAAACTATAGACCTGAAAGGTAATTTTCATTTCTTCTCTCAACGGTTTTTCCCACTCTAGAAAACCTTTGAGGTGAAGTAGTAACTCTTCATCCTTGACTGAGGAAAGAAGGCTTTCTCTGCTTGCGAGTGTAAGCATTGCAGTGCGATGGAGGAAGAATGGAGGAAATTGAAGCTGAATGATGAGGAAGATTGTCCAATTGAGGTTGGGAAAGATGTACATGGCTCAATGGATCTAAAGGTGACAAGAAGTCTTGTAAGGAAGATAATCTCTGAATGTAGGATCGGGAGGGAAGTTGCTAGATCTATGATTGAAAAAGTATGGAAGGTTGGTAAGCGTCTAGAATTTCAAGAAATTGGAGGTAATTGCTCTGTGATTACCTTTGTTAATCGAAGTGATAAGATGAAGGTTCTTGATGGTTGTCCATGGTTGTTTGATAGTTACTTATTTGTGCTGCTTGATTTTGATGGTGGAATGCAACCTAGTCTGTTTCATTTTGATCATGCTTATATGTGGGTGCAAATGTTAAATCTTCCTTTGAGTTATATGAATAAGCAGATGGGGGAATAATTGGGTGTTCAATAAGGAAGGTTATGGAGGTTAATGTATAGGAAGATGGCTCGGCTTGGGGGAGATGCCTAAGGGTAAAGGTAGAATGTGTTTTGAGAAGACCTGTAGCTCGAGGTAGGACCATTGTTGTGGATGGAAAGAAAAGCTGGGTACCTTTTCAGTATGAAAAGTTACATAGGTTATGTTTTAATTGTGGAAGAATTGTCCATGGAAAGGAGGGGTGTAAGGAGAGTGAAGGAAGTGTAGGTCATTATGGTGTTTGGCTTTGAGCATTACCTCAAAATAGAAAAAATTAGTGAAGGGTGGAGAGCAAAAAGGGAAAGGAGGAAGGGAGGAGAGGGGTGATTGGTCTGATTCTAATCTTAGAGATGAAGAATAGAGAGATGAGTCTCAAGGGGCAGGGAGGGAGGAGGAGGTAGTTATGGAGGGGAAGGGGGTGAATGAAGTGTGTACTAAACTAATTGAAGATCAGGAATTATTTTTGAAACCTCAAGAACAGGTGATTCAACCACCAATATGTGGGGAGATTAATGTTCAAGAGGTGAATGAAATAAAGATTAACTTGACTATAAGTATGTCTGATGTACAGATTACTATGTAGAAGAGTAATCTGTTGATTGAGAAATTGAGATCCAATGAAGCTGAGCAGAACCAGGAGTATACAAGAACCTCAAAATGGAAGAGGAGGGCTAGAACTGGGCCTGAGTTAGGTAAGTCTACTAGCTCAAATTCTAGAGTAAAAAGGGGAAATGAGTATGTGGGGGAAGAAAGTGATATGCGAGTGGAAGGGAATAAATTGAGAAGTAGTGATACTATGGTCTGTGATGATAGACTAGGGGTGGTGGCTACTGAGCGACACCACCTGGCATTATGAATACTATATGTTGAAACTGTTGAGGGCTTGGAAACCCTCGGGCAGTTCAGGAGCTTTACCTATTGGTGAAGAATAAGAAGCCCAAAATTGTGTTTCTCATTGAAACACTAATAAAAGTTGTTGCTGTTGAAAAGTTAAAAAAGAGATTGAGGATGGAAGGGTGTTTGGCTATTAATCCTTTGGGAAGAAGGGGTGGTCTAGCTTTGTTTTGGGAGATGGGGGATGATGTGGTAATACAAAGTTTTTCACAGTGGCATATTAATGCTTCTGTTAGAGGTGGGGGTAATGGAAATTGGCTCTTTACTGGGTTCTATGGACATCATGATGCAAGCAAGAGGTGGAAGTCGTGGGAGCTTCTCAAGCAATTGTCTCCATCTGAAGGAGGGCATGGTGTGTAGCTAGAGACTTCAATGAGCTGTTATCACAAAATGAGAAATAGGAAGGCACTAGAAGAGAGGAAAAGTTGATCTCAGGTTTTAGAGAAGCTTTAGAAAGAAACAAACTGGTGGATGTGGGAATGAATCGTAATTTTTTCACTTGGAGTAATAGACATTCAGACCACACATTTACTAAGGAAAGGTTGGATAGATATGTGGCTAACAATGAATGGATTAATATGTTTGGGAATGTTAAAGTTGAAGGGAGAAGGGCTCACAACAAGTACCTCAGATCATCATCCAATCATGTGGTCTACTAGGAAGGATAGGAGGTGCTTCTCTCAAAGGCAATTTTCATTTAAGTTTGAAGCTAGTTGGATAAAGGAGGAGAAATGTGAAGAGTTAATTTGAACAGTTTGGGATGACACTCCTTAGGCTGGCAGGGAATCTCTTGTGTGTGTGCAGAATATGTTGAGAAAGTGTGGTGGTAAACTGAGCAGTACTTTTAAAAGAATGGATAGTGAGAGATGTAATGACATTGAATAGCTAAATAGAAGAATTAAGGAGCTACAAGATAGAGAGGGGCCTTATAATTCTGCAGAACTTCACAACTTGCAAAAGGAGGTGGGTATGTTATTGGAGAAGGAAGATATAAGTTGGAAATAGAGGGCAAAGAGGAATTGGTATTCCTTAAGAGATAAAAACATTAAGTATTTTCATGCTTGTGTTAAGCAGAGAAGGAAAAAGAACCAAATCTCTTTAGTTGTTGATGCTGCCTCAGAACTGAAAGAAGGGAATGAGGAGGTTGTGGAGGCATTTAGGAAGTATTACACTGAGGTCTATAAAATAGCAGCTCCTTCACGTGATCAGGAGTTAAAAAGGATACAATCAATTGGGTCGAGTCAATAAGCAGATGAATGAGGAGCTGGAAAAACTTTTCACAAGGGATGAAGTTGTGACAACCCTAAAGCATATATGTCCCTCTAAAGCCCCTGGAACTGATGGGTTTGGGGCATGCTTTTATCAAACCTACTGGCATACAATGGGGGATAAGGTGTGTGATGCAATGCTAAGTTTCTTGAATGGGGGTGTGCTTGATAAGTCCATCAATTTTACTTATGTGGCCCTTGTTCCAAAAGTGCTTGAGCCTATGAAGGTAAGTGATTACAGACCTATTAGTTTGTGCAATGTATTGTACAAGTTAATTTCGAAGACTCTTGCAAGTAGACTCAAGCTGGTGCTTGATAAGATCATTGCTAAAACTCAGAGTGCATTCATTCCTGGTAGGTTGATATTAGATAATGTTATTGCAGCTTATAAAACTTTGCACTCTATGAAGACTAGATCTAAGGGTAAAGGAGGAAGCATGACACTGAAAATGGACATCTCAAAGGCATATGATAGGGTTGAATGGAGTTTTTTGAAGGTTGTCATGTAGAGAATGGGATTTAGGTAGAGATGGATTGGGTTGATTATGGAGTGTATAACCTCTGTATCATATGCTATGTTAGTGAATGGAAGACCAGGTGATGCTATATACCCTTCACGAGGCATTAGGCAAGGGAATCCAATTTCTCCCTATCTATTTTTATTGTGTGTTGAGGGGCTAAGCAGTCTCATTAATGTAGTTGAGGCTAAGGGTGAGATAATTGGTATGGCTGTTGCAAGAGGAGGTATAAGGGTTTCTCATCTCCCCTTTGCTGATGATTGTATTATTTTTGCAAGAACCAAGTGGCTTGAGTGGATGAAGGTGAAGGAAATCCTACAGGTATATGAAGAAGCATCTAGCCAGTGTATGAATTTTCAAAAAACCACTGTGATGTTTAGTCTCGAGTTAGAAGGAAGAAAGGGAAATGACTGTGAATAATCTTCGGGCAAGGGTGTAGAGTAGCTGTAAAGAATATTTGGGGTTGCCTACTATGATTGGAAGAGCCTGTTATGACACCTTCAGAGGGATTAAGGATAGGGTTTTGCATAAGGTTAATAATTAGAAAAATCAATTCCTTTCCCTTGCTAGCAAAGAAGTACTTCTCAAAGAAGTGATTCAGTCAATACCTTCCTACCATATGAGTGTATTTAGGTTGCCTAAGAGGCAATGTAAGGAAATATCTGGTATTATGGCTAGATTCTATTGGGGTTATAAAAATAATGAGAAAAAAATTCAATAGGCCAGTTGGGAGAAGTTTGGTTGTGCAAAGATGGTTGGGGGACTTTGCTTTAGAGAGTTGAAAGTTTCAATATTGCCATTTTAGCTAAGCAGTGTTGGAGACTTGTTACTAAGCCAGATTCTATTGCTGCTATGGTTTTGAAGGCAAAGTATTACAAGAATTCTGATGTGCTGATCTCTAAATTGGGGTATGGACCATCTATGATTTGGAGGAGCATATGGAGATCTCTGAAACTACTGAAGGAAGGTCTTGTATGGAGAGTGGGCAATGGATTGAATATTAAAGTATGGGGTGATAAATGGTTGCCTAGTAAGCCTTCTCATCGAGTGTAGTCTCCTGTTAAGCATCTAAATGCTAAAGCTAAGGCGGTAGAGTTGATTGAGAATGGTGGTAGATGGGATATTGAGACAGTTAAGGCTACATTTACTAAAGAGGAGGCTGAAGTAATTTGTAATATTCCTCTGAGCTATACTGGATTGGAGGATAAAAGAATTTGGGCCTACTATAAGAATGAGTGTTTTAGTGTTAAAAGTGCCTATCACCTTGACTTAAGCAGGAAGAAGGACTGGAAATGGGAGTCTTCTGATGTAAGAAAGGTTAACGAGGAGTAGAGAGAACTGTGGCAGCTCAACACCTCGAGTGTGGTTAAAACTTTTGTTTGGAAGGCTCTTACTAATTGCCTTCCCATCGAAAAGAATTTGCACAGAAGGAAGGTGGTGGAGAAGCCAATATGCCCTATCTGCCTGAGGGAGGATGAAACTATTTGCCATGGCTTGTGGAGCAGCCCTATAGCTATGGATGTATGGGCTAAGAAAGAGAGCCCAGTGTAGAAGTGGATGTCATCTGAGATGGATTTGGCTGCAGTATGGAAGAAACTATTAGCTAAATTGCCTATGGAAAGGGTGGAGTTAATGGTCTCTGTAGTGCGACATATATGGCTTAGAAGGAATAGGTGGATTTTTGAAGAAAATTTTAGTAGTCCTAGGATGATTTTCCAGCAAGCAAAATCAAGTCTCTATGAATATCAACAAGCACAACAAAAGGGGTTAGAGGGAGTTGAAACTGCTGCAGTAGGAAGAAGGCTGGTTAAATGGGAAGCTCCAGGTGAAGGCCTTGTAAAAGTGAACTAGGATTCTACTTTCAAAGCAAACCAGAGAAGGATGGGAGCTGGAGTGGTCATTAGAGATGAAGAGGGGAATGTACAGGTGTCTTTGTGTTTGCCAAGAGATTATGTTCAATCTACTGTGGTTGCTGAAGCTGTTGCTTTATGGAGGGCCCTATGCTTATGTGCAGAACTTAATATACAGAAGGTTATACTTGAAAGGGATTCATTGGAGGTGATTAAATTTGTAAATAACAGAGCTTGGAATGGCATGGACTAGTTATAGAAGACATTAAAACAATTCTTTGTACACATCCAAATTGGATTCTAAAACACACATATAGAGAAGGTAATAGAGTATCTCATTTTCTTGCACAAGTTGCTGTAAACTCCAGTGAGGAGTTGGTTTGGATAGAAGATGGCCCTGAGGGGTTTTTCTCGATTGTTTTACAAGACAAGTGTTGTAATGACTATTTTACTGATATATGAAAGGTGAAGTTTTATTGATTAAAAAAAAAAAGGTAATTTTCATTATTGGTTTCACTCCAATTATTTTAAAATAATCATGCTTGATAGGCCATCTTTTGTTTTGTTTCTTTTTTCAATTGAATGAGCTTACGTGCATATTACAGAATTGTTGCCTTATCAAACAAAAAAGACCCATGGGAAGTGATAAACTAACTAGAGACATAAGCCTTCACATTATGAATACATACAGATTCCATGCGGAAACATTACATCCAGTTGTGTTTGAACTATGATGTTTTTAAAGTTCGAGGGAGCATTCGTTTTAAGATTGAAGCCATAAAGGCTAGCTTAACTACTCCAACGTAGAGACTACTTTTGGGCCAATCTCACAAGAAATTCCAAACCAAACAATATTCCTAATACAACATTTGGTTTCCATCCAAAGATGGACACGACTTTAATATATATATATGTATGTATATGATTAGTGAGAACCGCACGTGTGCAGCTCCCTATATCCAAATTACGTCCCACTTTGTCTCGCCACAAGAGTAACAAAAAGAGTAAAGTTGTCACCACCCACGTGAGAACGGTAGGAACAAAATTGCTTGCCTATTAGGCGAGCACTAGGAGAGTCGAGGTGCTCGCCTACAGGTAAGGACCTAGGAGAGTGGAAGTGCTCCCCTCCAGGCTAGCACCATAACTGAAGAAGTGCTCACCAACCTGAAAGCAACTCGAAGAGCAAATTCCTCGCTACCAGGCGCTCTTGGAGAGCCAAGGCAATCTCCCCAAGCAATGGACATGAAGAGCGAAATTAGTCTCCACTAGGCGAGCACCAGAAGAGCCAAATTGCTTGCCACTAGGCGAGGTTCGGGAGAGCGAAACCCCTTGACCCCAGAGATCCATGAGAGCCAAAAGACTTGCCTAAAGATGAGTAGCTGGAAGAGCAAACTTGCTCTCCACCAGGCGAGTACTAGGAAAGCCAAAGTGCTCACCACAAGATACTACCAAAGAAACAAGCACACTTGCCCTTGGTGGAACACCAGAAAGACGAAGGTGCTTAACCCAGGTTAGGTCCGAGAGTGCCAAAGGGCTCACTCCAAGGAAAGCAGCTAGAAGAATGAATTCACTTACTACCACGCGAGTACCGGTAGAGCCAAAATGCTCGCTACATGCGAGAACCAAAAAGAAAAAAGGTGCTTTCCTCCAAGTGAGGATCAGGAAGGTGAGCACTAGAAAGAGAGAAAGTACCCGGCCCTAGGCGAGGTCTGGGAGAGCCAAAAGGCTCACCTCCAGATGAGCACTAGGAAGAGTAAAAGTGCTCCCTCTAGGTGAGCACTAAACAAAGCCAAATTGCTCAACCTCAATCGAGATGTAGGAAAGCCAAAGGTTCAAAGGCAAGCACCTGGTAGAGCAAAGTTGATAGCAATTAGAATGGACCTTCTTCGCTAATCGAAATTGCTAGCCCAGGCAACCATAATGGACCTTTTGTAACCATCATAACCAAGACAAAATAGTGGCCTAAGAGCCGCAAAATATAGTTAACCTTTTTTTAACATCACAAACAAATAAGATGATTGTGAGGCCACAATTGTAGACCAACAAACGTGGCTAAAAAGATTGGGGGACAAACTAAGTTACATGTTATGCTTCCTCATGAGCATCTTCCTGAACTGAGATAAGACTACTGAGAGTGTCGATCTTTTAGAGGCGTATGCACACATTGAATAGCATAACAGAAAAGAGCGTTGATGTAACAACCCGCTCCTTTCTCTATCGATTGGTCACGAGTTTCATCTACACATTTTAAAGACTGAAGCATTTGATTTTTAAAGTACGTCTATGTTTTAAAGCTCTCGAATATTTTAAATGTCCTAGAAATATTTAAATGGGGAATTTTCAGTATTATTGAACCAAGTCTAATTTTAACTAAGACAATTATAATATTTTTGAAGAGCTCCAAAAATATTATAATTGTAGAAAATCATTTTATCTAAATGATTTCAGTATTTAAAATATTATGGATTTAAATTATGTTGAAAATTCTAATTAATTAGATGGTTTTATTCTCTTAAAGATATTAAATAAGACTTCATCATTTTATTAATGACGAAAGAATATTATTTTATAAACTAAAGTTTAATTTAAATAATATTCTATCTTAATTTCTCTCAGTGCTTTTAGTTAAGTTAATGTTTATGCATTTTCAAATTAGTATTTAAAGTCCACCATTAGATCGTTTTGAAGATCCCAAGATGAAGGGTTAGGATTAAAACCCTAACTTTCTCTCTTTCCCTTTCCCTCTCTCTCTCTCTCCTCTCCCTTAGCCCACTTGGGCATCCCTTTCTCCCCTACCCGATATCCTTCTTCAGCCCCCAACGCCACCATGCGGCGCCACCGACCACCTCACTGGCCTCCCCTCATGCCGGTGAGCATCCCCATTGTTGAAGCCCTTCCTTCAACCGCACGTGAGAAACCTTAAGTGGCTTTACCACACGGTTTCTCCTCCTAGCGCTGCTGTCGTTAGCCTCTAGCTCCACCGAGCACCACCACAAGTCTTCCCTAGCCACCCTTTACCGAAAGCAACCGCCGTAGCTCCTCCCTAGACCGTACACAGCTCCTTCACACACACGAGTTTCTCCCCGTGGCGTAGCCATTAGCCACCCCCATGCCACCAAAAGCCTCCTCCCTCACCGGCGACCTCCCCAAGCCACCCTCATGCCCAACCGAAGTCCCTAGCTCTGCGACGCACTCTCACTGATTCTCCTTCATGCACGACCCTGATCCACCACCTCTAGCCATCGTGGCACCACCCCAACGCCACCACTAGCTCCACCGACCTCCCTAAGCTCCTCCATGGCCAACCCAACACCCAGTCGAGGCCCCCTCTCCATTTCCCTATTTGAGACCCACGGCCCAAGCTCCTCCACTAGCCACCATGCTCCGCCCCCACACTGCCACCGCAAGGCCACCATGAGCCCTTCCAAGACCACACCTAGCTATCCAAACACCCAAACAGCCACCATACATGGTACGTGGCTAACCACCATTGTACACAGCCTTAACCGCCACCCACAGACTCCCCACCATGTCGGCCACCCTCACATAGCCCAAATCTACCCACTGTAATCCTAGATCTGATCCCCGAGATAGTCCCATTGTAAGGTCACGGTAGTGACCACTACTACCCAAGCTAGTGGCTTCCGATGCCATTGGCCATGCCGGACAGTGAGCAACGCACAAGTTATCCCGTCGATGGTATAACTCTCTTTCCCTTATCCTAGTCATTATGTTAGTTGGTTGGTTAGGTTGTAGACTGTGCTATTAGTATTTGTGAGTTCGATGTGTAGTGTGGTGGTGTGATGTGCGGTGTACGTGAAGTATTGGGTGTAGTTGAGAAGTGTGTTGTGGACTATGCTATGAAGTGTGGTTGTGAAGTATGTGCTATAATGGTGATGTGGCTTTGTGTGGATTGGGAAGAGTACACGTGAAGTGTATTCTCATGGCATAGCGTAGAATGGGAAGAGTACACGTGAAGTGTACTCTGTGTGGCATAGCATAATGTGAAGAGAGTACACGTGGAGTGTACTCTATGTGGTGGAGTGATCCACCATATGGCGTGTATGCCGTAGTGGTGATGTGGCATAGCATTTGTGAAGGGAGTACACGTGGAGTGTACTCCATGTGGTGGAGTGATGCACCATATGGCATATATGCTGTAGTGGTGATGTGGCATAGCTTGTGTGAAGGGAGCACACATGGAGTGTACTCCATGAAGTGAAGCGATACACCGTGTGGCATGTCGGGACCTGTGGAACAATGTCCCGAAGTAGCTGTGATGTGGCCTGTAGTCTGAGGTGACACGTGTCACTATGTAGTTGACTTATGGCTGGGAGTATATGTGAAGTGACAGAATAATGTAAGGGTGGCGCAGTGGAAGCATGACGGGGGAATGTCACGAAGTGACATAGTTAAATAAGAAGTCGTGCTTGTTATGAGTGAGGAGTTAGTGTAAGAATGACATAGCATGTGACAAGGTGTCATGATTTGACAGGAGTACGCGAGGAACCGTAATCATGATGAGTTAGGAGTCGGCATATAAGTGACGTAGCAGGATGCTGGATGATGTGACAAGGTCAGGATGTAGCTTGGGAGTAGTCTTGAGCTATATGAGGTGACGTAAGGTGTAGTTATGAATGGAGTCTTGTCGTGTTAAGAGTTGGATGAATTTTCAAGTGGGACGGGTAGTATAAAGAGTCATGCTAGCCAGGTTAAGAGAAGATTGGTATCGGAGTATGGGCTTGTTTACACAAGTAGGTGATCAATGTATTGTATGTTGATCTTAAGTAATAAGGAGGTAGGGTACATGTGTATCTGGTGAGACATGTGTGCCAGACAGATTTACCATATGTAATGGGTAATATGTCTTAAGTATAGATAAATGATATTTGAGCCTCAAAGTTGGCTTAGAGTCGTGTGATATGCATGAATGAGAATGATGATGATGATGAGGAAGCATAGCTCGAATGTAGGAAGTGACGTGTATATTGTCTAAGATGGAGATGCATGACTTAGCCAGTCTGAGTCATGCCTTAGGATGAGATTAATAAGAAAAACAAGATGAAGGTCTTAGTGTCTTAACCCTAAGGTGAATCAGGGGTTCACTCTAGTGGGAAAGCACTCATAGTAGAACGTCGAGTTTGGAAGAGGTAATAACCATAAATGGATCCCCAAAGGTTTTAACATAGTAAAGGGCACGTAAGAGCCCAGAGATGGAAGGAGAGTGTTCTAAGTGAAGTGTAGTTCTATTTCTAGTTAAGTTGCTTATGCACTAGATAGAGAATGATGCTACAGTTATGTGTATGCATGTAGGTTTCCATCTAACATGCACATGAATGGATTGCATGATTTGATAATAGCATGGAGTTCAGATAAGTATTATGTTTATACTCTTCTAAAGTTTTCTAAAAAATATGAAAATGAAGAAAAATAAATGTTTCTCTTTACGATGCTTTACGAAAGGAAAGGAAATGATGTTTTATGAAAAGCATGCTAAGTGTTTAAAGGTATACATATGTCTAACCCTTCTTGGCAGCCCCTTTCTATTCAACCCAAGTATTAAGTATATGCATGTGAATGGATGACTATCCGTAGTATGTATTGTATGTATTTTCATGAAATGAGATGTGAGGCTTATGCCTTGTGCTTTAAGTGATTATTTAAATGATACGAAGAAAGTGTTTTAAAATGTCCCTATGAATTGATGCTTTATGGATGCCATTAAAGATGATGTTTAAGCTCATGCTTTTAAATGACCTTTTTCCATGAATGGATTGATAAATGAAAATGATTGAAAGGAAATGAATGTTTTAATGTATGAAAATACGTAACAGCCATGACTGAATGAAAGGGTACCAAAGGAATGGGCAAATAGAAATGTCGGGTAAGTAGTACTGGTAGTGCACCCAATGCTACCCCTTGACTGAAAGGGATTCCCAACCTGTGGCCACGGGCAGAATCCAGGTCCAAAGGAAGACCGCTAACCCCAACACACGGGGCGTAACAGTGTGTACCGATCAAAGGAAAATGATAAGAAAAAATGTATGAATGCATTGAATTCTTTAAGAAATGAAGGCACTGACGGGAGAAATGTTTTACGAAAAGAAAAATCCTTTTAAAAAAAACCCCACCTAGTGACGTTTTCAAAATGAATGTATGTCTTATGTATGTATAGTGTGTATGGAATAATGAATGCATGAATGAAAATCTATGTTAGTATATTTTAACTGCATGAAGTTATGCTTACTAAGTATTCAACTCATTTTAATTTTATGTATGCCCCTCCCCCCACAGGAACTAAATGAGCAGAATGTTTCAGGATAGACACAGCCTAAGGGGAAGAGCACAGAAGTCTAGGTATGACAGTTTTAAATGTATGAAAGGCCTTTTTATTTTAAGTATGATGTTTTCTACTATAAACCTCTTTTTATTCTCAAACATGTTTTATTTATAATGTTGAGTCTTGCACTCTGGGTATGGAACTAAAACTTTTTAAAAGGATCAGTAACTCCCATCTCCTTTTCTCTAAAATTATTTTCTAAAAAGTCCCACCATAAGGAAGGGGTGTTATAGTTGCAGTCTTCTCCAAATTTGTTTTTAAAATTATAACATTTTAAAAACCAAGAAATACTCAATAATTGTTAAAAATTCCCAACATTATGACATAGCATGCTCCAAACATAGGAATCTATAGATTATGGTTCTAAACTACATAAAAATATATATATAAAGGAAAAAAAAGGGAAGGAAAAAAGTGTCTAGCCCAGGTAAGCATTAGGGAGAGCAAGAGTGCTCACTCATAGGCGAGTAGTGTGCTTGTCTCCCATGCAAGGATCCAGGCAAGCACCACGAGATGTAAAAGTGCTCATCTTGGATGCGCACCAGGGGTAAAAGTTGTTGACCTCCTGATGAGTACTAAAGAGAGCAAAAGTGATTGGCCTTCCAGACGAGCACAATGGAGAAAAAAATGCTCACCTATAACTCGTAAACTTATAACATAATATGCACTAAAGATAACTATGTATATATTTTTATTGTTTACTTATGTGGTCTTCATCATAAAGCATTGGATTGTGCAGTTTAGAAGCTGCTCTCCATTATCTCCCAAAAAAGTTACTATCACTGAGCTAGTGCCATCAATGAAGTCAACATCAGTGCGACAACTATAGTAAACAAAATTAAAAACTTAATTTGTTATATCTTTTAAAGCCAATAATGCATATATGTTAACATAAACTTATCGAGGCATTGTATACGTGGTGTCATATTCTTGGCCTATACCTTGATAGAATTTTTTGCTAGCCATGAAAATATAAATTTTAAAAGTTTTCACAAAGAATGTTGGTTTTATCCAATAATATATTTGTTCTATTAATCGAAATAGATAAGTCACAACAGTTGAATTATAAAAGTTCCCACATAAACACATGTAGCACTTCTCCAAACAAAATCTTTTCATTGTTGAGATCTAAACAATGTCCTCCTGAGGGGTAGCTAATGACGAGGATGGGCTCTCAAGATCATATGATTTATTTTTAATCAAACCTGACAGTATATCTCTATTTGCAGTTCTCCTGCATGAACCGAAAAATCATGGTTCTAAATAAAATTAATTTTTGAATAGTACTAAATTAAGATCTTGTAACACACTGGATAATTCACACACTCACAAAAGCTTCATTGAGGGATTCTTTTCCAGAAAAGGTTGAGAAGATAAAATCAAGTTTTCATTACTTTTTGCATACAGGAAAAGTCACATTACGGCGCCTTCTATAAGCAGAAACCCTAAAATCAAGTTATGGGCCTGGACTGGACTTCCTAACTTACAACCCAAAAGGACATAACTAAACAACAAAACAAAACAAAGCAATTTGGATAACATAGCCCAGGGACAAGTCCCTTAAGCCCATGCCTACTGGGCCCAGCCCATCTCCTTCAGTCAACCTTCAATTAGGCACTTCACTTCAGAACACCACTTCAGTTTCTTAGATCTCGAATTCCCCCCATGTGAATTACGGTTGACTTTACTTAGACCTTCAGCCCTCTTCCCGAACCATCTTCCTCTTCTTTACTCTACTACCACTGCTACTTCTCCTTGGCCAAGCTATCGTGGCAGGGTCTTATAGAAGTGGTCATGGGTTCGTGGAGGTGGGAGTCCCTTAGGTTCAGAGAATATATCTCCAAATTGTTGCAATAATGACTGAATAGCTGCTAGAATTTTAGCTCCAATTGTGTAACAGGGGAAGTTTCCCCTTCAATTAGCTGCAAAATGACCCCTTTCGTCTCTAACTTGTTCAGCATGTTTAGAGACCCTTCCTCAATCATCTTGGCAGCAATTAACCATTGGATGTCGATTTTTTTCCCTTTATAACAAAACTGCATAGTTAACTTATCAAAATCCCATAAGATTTTCCCAAACTCAAGCATTCATTTAATTCCCAACACCATATCACATCTTGCTAATACAATCACATGAACTTCCATCACAAAAGTCATGCCTTGAATAAGGACCTTCACCTCACTGCATTTTCCTGCACTAGGGACAAGCTCACCATTTGCAACATTCACCTTAACCTTTTCCTTGTTATCTAAGGGTAGCTTAGTTTTATTTAATATGGCTAGGTCTAAGAAGTTGTGTGTAGAAGCCATGTCAATCAAAATGGTAAGTGCTTCCCAATCCTCCCCTTCACTCCCATTGTTTTCGGTTAAGGGATCCAGTTATGGCATGGAGGGATATTTCTGGGTTAGTTTGGGCTGGACATATGTTTATGGTTGCTGGAATTTGTTCTCCCATATCCCCTTCCACTTCTTCAGTCACTCCACTACTCTCACTGTCTAACAACGTTTCATCAAGCAAAAACAGTTTGGAATTTTGGCACTTATGCCCTGGGACTCACTTGACATCACAATGATAACATAATCCCTTTTCCCTTCTTTCTTTCATTTTATTTTAGTTGATTTTGTGTATGGTCAAGGATGGATTTTGGTTTGGTTTGGATTTTTAGTTTGGTGGGTAAAATGGTGGTTGGGGTTCTTTAAGATACCCGGTTTAGAGGAATAGTGTAAGTTGGACCTGGGATTTCTTTTGGATAGGTTGATATTTTCCTCTTGTATCTTGTCTAAGCTATAGGATGTGATTAAATTGGTGGGGCTAAACATTCTCACTTGCAGCCTGATTTCATCCTTTAATCCACTTAAAAAATAACTTAACTTACATGCATCTGATATCCCTCTCAACCTATTTGACAAGGTTTCAAAGTTTGCATGGTAATCCTCAACAATGTTAATTTTCCTTAACCTAATGAGGGCCTCCATGGGGTCATCATAGGCATTAGGCCCAAATCAAACGAGTAGTGCTCTAGTGACCATATCCCAATCATGGATTTGAACACTTTGTTCTAGATCATGGAACCAAACCAGTGCTTTTTCCTCTAAGTGAAAGGAGGCAAGTCTCACTCAGCTTTAAGGGGTGGTATTATGGAAATGAAAGAACTGATTAACTTTATAAATCCAACCTGCAGGGTTTTCTCCATTGAATACAGGGAAGTCCAGCCTTACTGTGCATGCTTGGATCTTTCCTTGCTGTTGTTGATGGAACTGCTACTACTGAAACTATTGTTGTTGCTGCTGCTGTAGCTGCAACTCTTCATGGTCATTTCCAACTGGCACCCCCGATGAAGACTCCCCAGAATTTGAACTAGGGTTTTCCTTTTTTAGCTCAACTATAATAATAGCTAATTGTTTTACAATAGCTTCATTTTTCCTTTTGAGTATTGCTACTTATGTATTAATATGAGACAGCTTAGAATCTGTTGATTTTTTTGGCTCCTGATACTGGGATTCTGAGGATTTTTTTAGGGCATTAAGCCCATCCTACAGTTGGTTTAGTCTAGTACCTTTAGCCATAGGCTTTTAATTTGCACATGTAATAGTGTCTCTTAATACCACTTATAACACATTGGATAATTCACAAACTCATAAAAGCTTCCCTGAGGGATTCGTTTCTAGAAAAGGTTGAAAAAGAGAGGATAGAGAAGATAAAATGAGGTTTTCATTACTTTTTGCATAAAGGAAAAGTCACATTACAACACCTTTTATAAGTAGAAACCCTAAAACATGATAAAAGGCCATGGGCCTAGACTGGAGTTCCTAATATGCAACCTAAAAGGAAATAACAAAATAACAAAACAAAACAAAGCAATTTGGATAACACGGCCCAGGGACAAGTCAATTAAGCCCACGCCAGCTAGGCCCAGCCCATCTCCTCTAGTGAACCTTCACTTAGGCACTTCACTTCAGAACACCACTTTAGTTCCTTAGATCCTGAATCCCCCCCCCCCCCTCACGTGAATTAGGGTTCACTTCACTTAGACCTTCAGCCCCTCTTCCCGAACCATCTTCCCCTTCTTTACTTTGCTGCCACCGCTATTTCTCCCTGGCCAAGCTGTCGCCGGCAACCAAGTCACATATCTTTACTAATTTAAAAGATGGAATTTAATTTGCCAAGCTCACAATGCGACAACCTTCAATATATGAAGATCAACCATGAAAGTGCTGAACAATTTTGTGCATAAATACATGCGTACAAGTGATACAATCAGCATTAGACATTATTATGTATACCGATAATGTAATTTTCATGTGTTTTTAAAATTCATATCATGATGATGGGAGATAACCTGTAATCCTATTGCATAATCACCGGCATAGTATCTATAATCGATATTTAGGGATTAAATCAGCAACCTATAATTTAGCTAAGAGATAAGACAAGTTAATTCAGACTCCTAAAAGTAAAGAAACTCATACTCCTAACAGGAAAAGACTTCACAAGGCAAGTTGGGCTTAATCACTTCAAGGAAATAGACCTCTATATAAGGAGGAGATCCCCACAAATCTGACAGACTCCATAGAAGCTCCATATGCCAAACTCTACCACACATAGCGACTCCAAAGGATCTTTTATAAATTTCTCTATTGTATTGTGAAATATGTTAGACCATGAGAGATTGTAAAATTATCTATTATAGTGGATTTGGCCCTCAAACAACCCGTGGAAGTAGGCATTATATCGAACCACGTAACTCCATGTGTCTCTCTTTATTTACTTTTATTCACTTATTTATTATTTCTTATATGGATGAACACAAAGACACCATATAAAAGCCCGAATCACCGTCGTGAGTCAGGGATGATTCTTTTCTATCTTCCGGTCTATTGTGAAAATTAAGACATTACCAGTTGGCACCATCTATGAGATCAACTTTTTCCTCTCAAAACCGGAAAGGAGAGTAGGATGATTCTCTGGCTTATGAAACTATCTTCAAAAAAGTAGGGTGTGCATTGTGAGCATGGGACATGCATGATTTATATGGCGTTACAAAAAAAAAAAAGACTAGGTTGCATGGTGCACACTATGCACGTATGCACTATGCAAGCCATGCAGAGCTGGTGCACGTCGAGGTGCACCCAGGCATTTAACGAGGCAAACTTGCTGCCCGCCACTCGCTTGCACGGTGCTGATTCTACACTCATGAGATTGCCTCCAAGAAAGCAGATAAGACCGCCTCAACCTTTTAACTATTATTTTTTATTACTTTTTATAACATTGTTGCAGAAAAAAAAAATAGAGGAAGAATTCAAGAAAGGGATGACATGCACTGTACAAGCGGCAAGCATCGTGCATGTTGTTGTGCTAAAAATATATCTGCAAGTGTACATAATCGTAATAAGTAGTAAAATGTTTTAAACAAAATGGATATCGAACTTACATGGAATAATTACGCTATTGAGTATTTAAATTTACTAAATTAATTACTATTTAGAAAACTAAAATTTTTGAAGAATGGTTTATCTAAATTAAATTGAAGAAAAGAACATTAAAATTAAAATTTTAAAGATAATAAGAATAGATCTAGAGCGTTTAATTTAACCTAGCAAATCTCACACAATTTATTCTTCCTTGTTATAGAATTTCAATTATCCCAAGTTGATGATAAAAATATCTTAACTATTCAATATTTTCTCTCGAATAATACCAAAAATATCTCCAACTAATAACTTCATATCTCTATGTGAATTTAACTAATTTGAGACTTATTAAGTTCTTTGGATTTTTCTTGAAAATCACATTGGTCGTGGTAATGCATCTCTGCTTTCGCTCAGCTAATAGTGTTTAATCCTAGAGCTTTAATCACAAATTATCTCACGGTCTCATTGCAATCCAAAAGATCGAACAATAGTTAGCTAGAAAATTGAAAGCATTAAGAACAAGGAATAAACACTCAATCATGGAAATATTGAAAATAAAATCACTTGGAATATAAACTATGTATTCAATGCTAGGCTACATCAAAACTCTAGAAAATACAATTAGTTCATAATGAAATTGAAAAGAAAAACAATAAAACTAGTGTTCTTCGTTGAAGTCAGTTGATAAAGCATGCGGCTTTCGCCTCTGCCCTTCAGTTCCGCCTTCTCGAAAGAACACTTCAAGAATAAATTCTGGAACTCTAAACTCAGACTCAGACTCTAAAACATAAAAACTCTCGACGTCACTATTCATCCCACAAGTCGAGATTAAATGGATGTCAAAATTTCAATCTGGAAACAAGATAAATGCGACTACAATCTAGCTTGAAAATCTGAAAAATTGTTTCTAATGATAAATGCTAACATAAAAGGAATTATCCCAAGAATAACAAGATTATCTAAAATAAAAGATTCAGTGATATGTGGCTTGAATTGCGGCGTTTGGGAGGATTTGATCGCAACAGATTGATTGCGGAACTCAAATTTGGTTGTCAGCAGCAGATTGATCTCGGTCAGGAGGAATTATCCCACCAGGTAGATGCCGTGTGCGCTGAATATAACTGGCGTGAAGGTCACAAAGACCACACAGCCCTTTCCTCGCCTAGCAAGTGGAAAGACTCCCGACCGAGATGAAAGACTCTTCTCGTCTTTTCTAATTGTTGCCCACGATATCATTTAGGTCAATCTTTTAAATTGGTTGTTTGGACTACTCGCCCAAGTCTTCACACTTACTGGTCACGAGTCTCCTTGCCTACAGAGAGGTAAGTCTTCTCACCTTTCGGCAAGAAAAATCTCTTTGCTGCCCACGGGACAAGACTCCTCGCCCTAAATCTCATCGACTCTCTTCAAATCTCGCTGCCTCTCATCGACCTGGATCCGTAATCTCTTCTTTTGTACCAAAATACTCTCATTTTGCACTAAATCTTCTCATTCCTTCAAATCCAAGAAAATAAATAAAAAAAATGTAGAAATAAAATAAAATCAATAGTATTGAAGGGAAAATGACACTTTTCATAAATAAAAGATTAATAAAAATCATATAAAAATAACACTTATCAAATACCCCCAAACTTAAACTTTGCTTGCCCTCGAGCAAAGAATAAAAGAAAAGATAATTAAAATAAGCATTGGTTTGATTCACAAAATTTATTGCCTCAAAGATTGTCTAAAGTATATAATTCAAAGGAATCATTTAAGATCATTCAAGTCCAAAAGTTCATTCAAAACTCAATTCCACCGCATTATCCATCCCCACATTCATGCATACCCATCATTCTCACTTCATCATTAGCTCCCCGGATAGTTTTATGCAGACAAGTAAATCAATAATAGATCTCTAAAAACTCCATAGGCTTGCTTTCCAAATCACTTTCCACTAACGTAGAACAGAAACTATCACCAGGGATCAATAGATCTTTATTAAGCATGTAATGTAAGTCTAGGGCAAGAGCTACAAAGAAAATGTAGGATTCAAATAAGGTAAGAGAACTTAAGTTTGAACACTAACAGAATAAATAGAGCATTCTCATTTCTAACACAAACATCTTTTCTCAGTCATTGTAAATCTCTCAATCATACATCTCTTTATTGTACTTTCACATATCTCTCTCTTTACCCGTCTATTTGGCAGGACAACCATTTTTCTTTTTTCTTTTTTGAAATATTACATACTTTTTCGACTACCTTTGTGGATGACTCTCATCGGCCTTTTCTTGTTGGTCACACAGTAGATGAGTTGACTCTTCACACCCTCAAACTTATGATTTTCATAATATTGTTATAATTAACTTTCCTTGTAGGCTTTCTACCTCTCTTGCCTTTCATGCTTTTGTGAGTCTATGATTTTGTGTAAACCTAGTTCTCTTGAAAGGAAATCAGTGTTTAAACTCAAATAGGTTAGGGAATATGAAGTTTACCAGAAAGAAAAATATAAGGCCAAATTATATTTCACTAAAACTCAAATGGGCAACTAGAGATAAAGATAATAAACAGGTAAGCGTGAAAGGCTCAATCGGTCCAAAGAATGTCTTAATCATTTCTCCAATGATATTCTATCTAGGATTTTACCTCGACTATAATCAAACAAGTTTTAGAGTAAGTTGAGACCATACAAATTCACAAAATTCACATAAAATTTCTCTAGGTACTCAAAACAATTAATGATCACAAGAGACATTTATTGAACATAGAAAATATCAAATTAAGTAAGATCAAGTAAAGAATTAACCACTAGACTTCAGCAATGAGATTTTTTCCTAAAAATTATAATCAATTTCAATCATATTCTTATCATAGACTTTTTATTCATCAAACCATATTGTTTTTATCATCATTATTATTACTATTGTTATTTTTTTAAATATATAAAATAACAACATTTCCCTCCAAACTTACATATCACATTGTCCTCAATGGGAAAAATGAAGAAAAATTGAAGCAAAGAATGAGAGAAGGTAAGAGATGCTCTCCTGATTTTTTTTTTCTGGCCTTCGAATTGAATATTTTCCTTGAAGGTGTAGCCATGTACCCCTTGGAGATCTCCCCGACCTCTTCGTTGCTTAAATTTGATGGAAGCAGTTTGAGTTCAAGCTTAGGTGGTTACTTACGTGGTAGCTTTGGAAATTCAGCTCCATGAGTCTCATCGGCCATAACCACATCTCAATCTCTTATTTGAAAACAAGAATGTACCTCAGAAGGGAATTCCATCAATTTAAATACGTTATAAGTGAACTGCTCCTCCCCGCCGCAAGGAAAGGTCGGTGCAATATCAAAGGGATCATCTCATTCTCCTCCATATCGAGTACAATGAAGTTGGTCGATAAGATGAACTTATCAACTTTCAAGAGTACGTCCTCAATGAGAGCTCTCGGATATTTAATGGATCTATTCACCAACTATAGAGAGATGGTGGTCAGCTTTGCTTCTCCAAGACCTAGTTCCTTAGCCGGTAGCTTCTTTTGTAAAATTGTAGTGCTCTCCTCAGTCGCCAAATGTAGAGAGATGGTGGTCGGCTTTGCTTCTCCAATTCCTCAGGTGGCATCTTCTTTTGTACAATTGCACTACTCTCCTCGGTCACCAATTGTAAAGAAAACCAATTATCAATCTTATTTTTTCTTAATCTCTACGGAAAAGAAATTGGTGGATTATAAATTGAAGGAAAATAAGTTTTAGATATAAATTCCCTAGATTTCTTGGGTTTTGCAGCCCTTTTACTCTCCTTAGTTATTTCAGCTTGCTAGTCAATCACATCTCAATCAGTTTCTTTCACATCGTACTCAGCTTCCTTCATAAAAAATTCCATGTTTTTGGCAGTTTGTGCATCTCGCTCGATATTTACCAACTGGTCATATGTCCGCCCACTTGTCAATGTTATGGCTTTGACATGTTCTTTCAGATCGGTCACAGGGTTGCTCAATAAAGTCCCTACTCTCTTCTTGGTAAGCATGTTTGAGAGCTAACTGATTTGTGCCTCAAAATTGTGAAATGAAGCTCAGTTGTTTTGAATCACCATATCAGTCTTTTGCATCATCATATCAGTCTTTTGCATATATTGCATAAACATATCCTCAACTGTCGGATTCTTCTCTTATTGTGAAAAATGTTGAAGTGATCAAGCCAACCCTTGATTATTGTTCAATGAAAAGTTAGGGTGATTTCTCCATCCGGAATTGAACGTGTTTGAAGGATTATTTTGACATTGAAAATTAGACACGTAATGGGCTTGTTCATAACTCAGTTGGGCAATTTGATTCCCCACTTGGCAATCTACACTTAAATGATTTCCTGCACAATAATCACAAACAACATTAGTTTGAATAGCATTAACATTCATCTTACCTATTTGTTGTGATAGATTTTCCATCTGCATCGCCAATGTGGTAATAGCATAATCTCTAACAGCCTTGTACTCTTGATTGGCCATATTAAATTTGGAGCCAGCGACCTCTTTCTTCTTCTCTTTATTTATCCAACGTAAGGTTTTTTCAATCTCGAGATCGAAAGGTATATGCTCTAATGATTTAGATCAGGGCATGCACTTCTGATTCCAGAAAAGAATAACCAAGCTAAGATCCAATTTAAACCAATTTTTTTCAAAATAAATAAAATAAAATAAAATTCAAAGTAGTAAAAATCTAGCTGGTATCAATATCAGTAACAAATAACTATTCCCCAACAACGACGCCAAAACTAGTGCTAAAAATATATCTGCAAGTGTACAGAATTGTAACAAGTAGTGAAGCGTTTAAAAAAAATGAATATCGAACCTACAGAGAATAATTATGCTATTGAGTATTTAAATTTACTAAATTAATTACTATTTGGAATAACCAAAATTTGAAGAATGGTTTATCTAAATTAAACTAAAAAAAATATTAAAATTAAGATTTTAAAGATAATAAGAATAGATCTAGAGCATTCGATTTCATCTAGAAAATCCTACACAATTTATTCTTCCTTGTTATAGAATTTCAATTATCCCAAGATAATGATAAAATCCTCTTAACTATTCAATATTTTCTCTCGGACAAAATAAAAAATATCTCTAACTAATAACTCCATATCTCTAGGAGAAGTTAACTAATTGGAGACTCATTAAGTTTTTTGGATTTTTCTTAAAAATCACACTAGTTGTGGTAAAGCATCTCTGCTTTCGCTCAACTAATGGTATTTAATTCTATAACTTTAATCACAAATCCCCTCTCGGTCTCATTGCAATCCAAAAGATCGAATAATAGTTAGCTAGAAAATTGTAAGCATTAAAAACAAAAAATAAACACTCAATCATGAAAATATTGAAAAAAAATAACTCCAATATATACCAACTTAAAGTTGACTCAAAAAGGAAGAAAATAAACTAAGTTTGAGACATGAGAATCAATTTACAAATGGCTAGAAAAGCTAGAGCAAAAGCTGCCAAAAAAATTGTCTCAAGCTCTCTCTTGATTTCTCTCTAGAAAGTAATGGAAAAATGCTACTATGTGTGAAATGAGAAATTAGGGAGGAGTGTGATATATGAGAAGAGTGATATCAGGGGTGGCTGAGTTACCCTTGGATGAGAGGGTGGTAGCCAAAAACATGGGGGATAAAGGGGCTACACAACTGTTGTTTGCAGCTGCAGTCAGGCCAAGTGGATGGCTAGGGCTTTTGTTACCTTTTTTATTCCCATCAAGTGACTCTTGGAGGCTATGAGTGGTGAGCTAGCATTAGTCTTGTCCTTGGGAGGAGAACAACACTTCCACAAGAAGCCTTGGCTGGTGGTAGTTTTCAACAGGCCAAAAATGGCATAATCATTGGCCTTCAATTCGGGGTATGGATTGAGATGAAATGAAAGTTGAAAAAAAATATTGTTAAAATATTATTTTTGTTTTAAAATTTGAAAATTTTGAATTGTTTATTGTATAAACACAAACCATCAAAACTATCACAACCATGACCTTTGCGTCATCAATCAGAAGTGTATCAAAATTGTCACCAACTTTCACCAATCAAAATTCCACTAAACATTTCCCAATAAATAAAAATGTAAACTAGACTGAAAAAAGAACAAAATTCATGAAGGTTGAGTGATAAAGTGTTAAAACTGAATGATTAAGTTGCTTAAGTGAATAAATTGCTTAACCAAAAATGAATTAAGCACTTAATTATGCAGTAGATTATAGTATTTGAGTAAATTAATCATTCTTGATATTTTGTACTCAAAAAGATTCAAAATTTTGCTGGTTGTAACAAGGATACACATGACAGTTACATTGTTGAGCCACATCAAGTGTAATATTCCAGCTTTAGGCTTACAATGCTGAGCACTTAATCCTATTTGTTGAAGGGTATTTTTGGAAGAGAGGCTACCAAATGAATTGATGCTCTTTTAGAGGTCTCACTCGTGTGCCTAGGGGAACTAGAGAGAGAAGATGTTGTGGTCCTACAAAGGGGAGGAATCGGTTATGCAGTGAAACGTGTGTGAGAGCAAGAAGGGAAGTAGTGGATGGGTGAATCAACAGGACACGAGGGAGAGAAGTAGAGCATGAGCGAGGGGAGACTCACAGATTGCGGCTAGAATGAAAAGAGATGTGAAGTGGTCCCTGGGCATATACAAGGAAAATTGCGACTAGAAGAAAAGTGTGGGTTCTTGGGAGTAAAAGAAAGAAAAGAAGGGGATTTTTGGTGGCGGAGAGTTTTTATGCTTTTGCTAGAGAATTTCTTCCTTGAGCAATGGTTCTTTTCTTATTTTTATTTTCATTTTCTGAAAAGATGATGCCAGGCTAATTTTGTAGCTTGGGTTGCGGTAGAAGGCTTGATTTGTTTTGGGTTTTAGATTAATGAAGTTTATGTTGGTTTAAACTTTATCTTTACTCTGTTGTAAGCCTGAAATTGATTTGAAACTGGAAAGAAACTCTTATTCTTGCTCTGTTGTAGACGTAAGGCACAAAAGAGGTTAGAAAAGTTATCAAGGCTCCTTTCAGTTAGATGTTATTATGTGTTTAGCTGGTAATGTAGTGAAGATTTTAAAAAAATGGTGCAAATCTGAATGTGAACTCCCATCTTTCAATTATCAATTCCTTAACTAGATTGATAGTTGAGAATCAGCATCACAGAAAATTAATCAAGAACCGAATCAAAAGAGGCCCAACCACAGCTCAAGTGTTTGATAAATTGCTTCTTAGAATTTCTTTTCTTTTAAAATCGTAAGTATTTTCTGACTTCATTTTCCTACATTTAGTATCATACTTTGTTTATCCTATTTTCTAGATTCTCTACATGTTAAGTAGTAAGAATGGACTTGATACTTCATCATTTCGATCTAAACTCAAATGTAGATATTTTTATAGCTTGCTATAGAAATTAGATTACATAAATCCTTTTATACACTCTATTTTTATAACCATAAAAAGTTCAAAAAGAATTCACATAGCACCTCCTTTCCTTTCTTTTCTTCATACATAAACCATAAAACTTTACATAGCATTTTCAAGATTGTTTTAATACTCTTTTGTCCCTGTGGAATATGATCTTGGATTTATCCTTGATACAACTGGGCACTTCTAGACTTGGAAGAACACATTTGGAACAACGTCATTGATTCATGAGAATCGAATTACAAAGAGCTAGAAAAACTAGCGCAAAACTACCAAAAAACTGTCTCAATTTCTCTCTTGGTTTCTCTCTAGAAACTAATGGAAAAATGTTTAAGTGTGGAATGAGAAATGAGGAAGGCGTGTGATATCTGAGAGGAATGACATGAGGGTGGCTGAGTGACCCTTATAGGAGGGTGGTGGCCCAAAAAGGGGGGATAAAGGGGTTGCACAACTAGTACTTACAATTACAGTCTAGCCAAGTGGATGGCTAGGACTTTTGTAACCTTTTTTATTCTCATAAAGTGTCTTTTGGAGGCTAGAAAATGAGTGGTATGTAAGCCCTAGTCTTGGCCTTAGAAGAGGGAAAAAACTTCCTCAAAAAATCTTGGTTGGTGGTGGTTTTCGACAGGACAAAAATGGGCCTAACTAATGGGCTTCAATTTGGGGTACAGATCGGGTTTCATTTAGGTCTTCAATTGGATAGAGTCCAAATTAAAATTTCTTGGAACAAAATTATTACCAAGAATAAAAGTGTAGTTAAGGGTGTATGAGTGTATAACTGAGTGATTAAACACTTAATCAAAATTGGGTGGGTTTAGGGTTTGGAAACCAAGTTAGGGTTTCGATCATCACATGAGATTTGGTTTTGATTGGATTCCAGTGTTTTGAGATTTCATCTCTTTTGGTTGACCAAGTAGTTTTTTGGTTGGTCCGAATAGTGTTTGGTTTAGGTGGCATGATCACATGACTTGATTACCCTTCATTCCATCACACTTCATCCTCCATGTGACAAGTGTCCTACTATTATTTCAATGAATGGCTAGGATTTGGCCATATATTCAACCAAAAAGTAATCCTAGGAATTGTAAGTGGATTTGGACATTCCACATAGTAATTTGACAATCATTTGAACTGGTTGCCACATATTGTTATACCAAGTGTTACTATTCACTCTAAAAATTGTTAAATTTATTATTACAACATAAAATCCTAAGTAATCATACAAGTCTAGTTGTGCAATTCGTTTAACAAAATTCAACTCCTAAGTACCTTAATTAAATAAAAAGACATTCACGATTAATATTCATCAGGGAAACAAGAAACGCAACATTGCACCATAAAAATCTAAATATTCACCTAAGCCTAATGGTGCAATTCATTTCGTCAACTTCTACTCCCAAGTGCCTTAAAAAAATAGAAACACAACTTTGTCACCATAGTGGGTTGGGATTCGACTATGATGATAGACTAAATCCTAATTGGTCGCTCGATTTATGAAATCATTTTAAGATTTCACGACGTTCTCTAAGGTCTAAAGAAGTTCACGCATTGAATTTATTTTGGGTTGTTATAGGTATTGAGTTCACGCTTTGGTTTCAATTTAAAACTTGTTCAAACTGATTAATTATATATATTTATATATATATATATATGTATATATATATTTTCTTATATAGAATGATATAGTTGAACTTAAGTAAACCGCATCGTTTTAGCACCATGCAATTAGAAACAAATAAAAACGACATTGTATTGTTAAACCCCAAAAGCATTATTTTTGGATCCAAATGCCCTCCCTCACTCTTCTCTCCTTTCTCATTCCTCTGTTCTCCTCTCAACCCTCACTTAGCCCATCATCGTCTGTCTCTCATCTTTAATACCTTTCGTCGATCTCACCTCTCCCTCCGTCAGCCTCAGTATGATCCGCCTGGTAGATATCTCTCCACTCTCTCTCTCTCTCTCTCTCTCTCTCTCTTTCCCCATCAAACTGACCCCAAACTGACAAACTAACTAGAACTAGTCTACCCGGACCTCTCTCCCTAGTCAGTTGGTTCCAAACAAATAAAAAACCTGGTCTATTTGGTTTTGGTTTTGGTTTTAGATCAAAGTTGAATCAACCAATTCGATTTTCAGCCCTAAAGGATGGAAATGAATGCTTCTTAAAACTTACGGTCTTTATAAGTAAAAACTAATACTCAACAATTATCACCAATATCGTATTTATACCACAGATGAACATGTACTTTTGCTTGTTCGAAAATTATTTTGTCTCTGCGGTTTTCTAAAAGATCTTTGTGTATTAAAGGATCACATAAATACAAATCTCTTTTTTCCATAATTTATGCAATCTCCTATTTTCTAGTATCTTTCTAGTATGAGCCTTTTAAAAAACCATTAAGTTTAACAAGACTAGTCGATTTGGTTTCAATTTTTGTTGGGTCAAAACTAGAACTCAATCCAAGGATGTATCAAGATCTAGAAACAAAATTTATTTTGCCAACTAAAATAAAATAAAGTTGCTAGGACAAATTTTGCCCCAAGGGAATCAGGTTGAATCTTGCTTTATTAGGACCCATGCGCACAAAGGGCCATGAATCCATTCAGCAGTCGCCAAAATCGCAACCGCCAAAATACATAAATGTGGAACTCAAATCCATCCTTCATTAATAAAGACTTAATGTCATACTAGGCGATGAGGGAATTCAATGACCACCAACATGATACTTGCCCACAATATACGCTTACTACATTAATGTCCCCGTACGTTATCCACTAGTGCGAGCAAAATCAAGGCCTTATAGTCTGCATTCCAACAAGGACCATAGGGAATCATGCTAGAAGGCAAGCCCAACCAAATGAGGATATTCATCTCGTATAAATAAGGATTGAGGTACATACCAAAGACTTACTTGATTGAAATTAGAGAAGCTGTCCATACATTTTGACATCACTAAATTAAGCACTAGAGGTGTCCTTCACCATCGTGAGCCACCCTTATTTTAAGATTGGTGTTGTTGGTGGAATTTTTTAAAATTCAACGTGCCTTTCATATGCCTACAACGACACGCTCTCAAGCAACCCACGATTGAGAAACAATTGCAACAAACGAATGAGTAAACATTACCATGGAGGAACAACTAAAGAGAATGGCTTTAGAGATGGAAAGCCTCCAATGAGAAAAATAAAGCTCTAAGGCGAAGAAGCGCAAATTCCAAAGAAAACGCTATGCCACGTCATAATGAATGAAATGAGGCGGAGTCACAAAGTACTTTTAGACCGACTTTTGATGAGCAAGAGAAATGAAAATGGACCGCGACTTGCAAAATCTCATTGGAGAAATACAAAGAGACTGGCAAAAGAATAGGTACATCCTCAACTGTTGACCATCTACTTAATAGCAGGGATCTGTCGTAGACATAATGGCAGTACCACTCCTATCAAAGTTCAAAGTTCCACAGATTGATATGTACGATGGGTCCAAAGATCCCATGAGCATTTGAGATGTTCAAAGCTCACATGATGCTCCATGAATTTCCTGGGAAAATTGCATGACAAGCCTTCCTGTTCACCATAAAATGAGGGTCAAGAGGATGGTTTGGAACTCCACAACCAAGCTCCATAAACAGCTTCAAGGAATTGGGCAGGTAGTTCTTGTCCCAATTCATGGTCTATAGGCGAAGAAGAACACTCGCTGGATACCTCCTAACTATCAAGTTAGGATGGATCCCAGCCTGAAAGCATACCTCGTTAGGTTCAATAAGGAACACTTAACAATAGACGATTAAGATGAATAGATCACATTGACAGCACCTTTAGGGGGAGTTTGGCCAAGGAACCTTTTCATGGCCAAGTTGACGAGGAAGACCCCTAGAACCCTACGAGAGTTTATGGACAGGGCAAATGGTTTTTCTCAAAGCTTTGACTACCTTGAGAAGTTCTAAATTGGAGCAAGCGAAAAGTAAACCGAATGAGGAAAGTTGTGGAAAAGCCCATGATAATGAGTAGAAGGCGAGAAAAATGAGAGATGGAGGTACACCTTCTAGAAACTTGGGCTCGAGCGCATCACATCCTAGTCTAAACATATAAAAAGGAAGTGAAGAACAAGCTTAGAGCAATGGTAGCTATAGCCATAGAACTCACCGCTACTACACATACCACAACATGGATGGATGGGCACCGGATGAAGGATAAAGGTGAAGTAGGAGAACGGGGAGCCGGAATGGTTAGTCACCAACATTCCTCACCTCTGCTACAACTTGTAGGAAGGGGGAAAGAATGGACACAAGAATCCCACAGAAGTGAAATACCAAAGCCCTAGAAAACGGTACAAAGAAATCTCAAAACACCTCCTCTCCAGAATCCGAACGAGAATAATGCACCCATTGGCAAGATCCAAACAATAATGGGAGGATTCGTCAAGGGCAGTTCAATTTCTTCTAATGGGAAAGCACATACTCAAAAAGTAAGGTACGAAGAAGTCTTTGTTGTTGAAAGGTTGTTTAAGCAAATAAGAATCCAAAAAGCCACCGCCATCTCTTTCAACGATGATGAATGGGAGGGGTAATATAATCACATGATGATGCACTAGTGATGACGATGTTAGTTGCTAATTTCAGCACCCACAAAATACTGATCGATAATGGGAGTTTGGCCGACATCCTCTTCTAGGAGCTTTCATAAAAATGGGAATCAAATCGGACTGGTTTCAAGAGAGACAATGCAACCCATGGGCTCTATCACGTTACTCATCTCCTCATGAGCAGTCCCAAGCATCGCCACCACTATGGTTGACTTCTTAGTGGTGAAGACCTGTTCCTATTACAATGCAATAATCGGGTAGCCAAATTTGAACAACATGAGAGACATCACCTCCACATACCTCTTAAAGATAAAATCTCCAACAGACGCAAGTGTTGGTGAAGTCTACAGAGAACAAGTATTGGCACGGGAAAGTTATGTGCAAGGACTTAAGAACAGAGGGAAGGACATATGGGTAATAGAAGCATCCAATCTCAATGAAGAATACCCATCTCCACCACTAGAACTTATCAAGTGAGGGATCCAGTCTCGAGATGAACAAAATTTGAAGTAGGGCAAGGTCGACAAACCTCTATAGCTTAAATTCTTGGATAAAGATCATCCAGAGGTAGTCGTGAGGATCGAGACCAGAATGGAGCCTGAGGTGAGCCGACAACTAAAGCAACGATTACCTGAGCACAAGGATGTGTTTCTCCTGAAACCACAAAGACATTCCTAGGATCAACACTGAGTTTATCGATCACCTCCATGTGAAACCAAAAACCAAAAAGATCCATCAGAAGCAGAGTTTTAGCACAAAAAAATTACAAAATAGCTGAAGAAATGGAACACCTCCTAGCAGCCAGGTTTATCAGGGAGGCCCATTATCCGGAATGGCTCTCCAATGTAGTCTTGGTTAAAAGGTCAAAGGGAAAGTGGAGAATATATGTTGACTTTACTGACTCTAACAAGACATGCCCGAAGGATAACTTTCGTCTATCCCAAACCAATCTAATAGTAGACTTAATGGCGAGACACTGAATGCTTAATTTCACGGATGCCTACTCCAAATATAACCAAATTCATATGAACAAATACGACCAAGAGAAGATGTCGCTCATCATGAACCGAAGTCTATGTTGTTACCAGGTAATGTAGTTCAAGTTGAAAAATTCTAGAGCTACATACCAAAGGCCTGCAACTGCATGTTCAAAGTCCAAACTGGGAGAAGTATGAAAGCCTGCATAGATGATTCGTTGGTCAAAATAAAAAGATCCAAAAGGCATATTGAAGATTTACTATAAGCCATTGCCATCCTGCAAAAATACAAGATGTAGCTCAATCCAGCTAAATGCACCTTTAGCATCAAATCAGGAATGGTCCTAGGTTTTATGGTCTTAGAAAAAGAAATTGAAGCTAATTCAGAGAAATTTTAGGGGATCATCAACATGAAACCTCCCAATAACTAAGACAAAGTACAAAGGTTAACAGAGAGAGTAGCGGCACTCAACAAGTTCGTGTCTAAGTCTGCAGACAAGTGCCTAACGGTCATCTAGGTGCTGCAAAAGATCCATAAGTGGGACAATGAATGAGAAAATGCATTCATATAGCTTAAGGAATATCTATCAATTCCTTCTCTCTTAAGCCAAACCGAGCAAGGAGAAATCTTGTATTTGTACCGATCAGTTACACTAGGGCCTATGTCGACTGCCCTAGTATGATAAGAAAAAAATGTACAGAGACTAGTCTACCATACAAACCAAGCCCTAATGGGAGTTGAGACCAAATATCCACAAATGGAGTTGTTAACATTTGCATTGGTGGTAGCTGTTCAACGACTAAGACCTTATTTCCAAGCATATCCAATAAAGGTCTTAATAGAAGCACCTTTTAAGAAGATACTGCAAAGGTCGGACATGTCTGGTCGCCTAGTGAATTGGTCGCTCGAGCTTAGTGGATTCGACATCGACTATCTTCCCCAGACTGCTATAAAAGGACACGTGTTGGCAAATTTTGTAGCCAAATTCTCCAAAGAAGTGGATATAACCCCTATAGGGAATCCCTAGCAACTCTACATCAATAGCTCCTGCCATGCTGGCAGGGGGTAGGTGTGTATATGGTAATAGACTCCGATGAAGAAACTTACTATGTGATAAGACTCACGTTCAAACTACGAACAACAAAGCTGAATATGAAGCTTTACTAGTAGGACTCACCATGTTGGAAGCATTGGGAGCAAAAGAAGTTGATGTAATAGCAGATTCCCAAGTAGTAGTCAACAAAGTAACAAGAGAATACTTGGTAAAGGACGGAAAGCTTAAGATGTATTTGCAATGAGTATGGGAGAAGCGTGACCGCTTCCAATATTTCCACATTAGACAAATACCCCAGAAAAACAATTGGAAGGAGGACAAGTTGGCGCGAGCTACATTGAGCATGGATGAATTAGCTTTACCCTGGACGATGACAACTAGGAGACTTAAAACCCCCGTCGCCAAGCTTGAAGTCTTAGAGATAGGATCAGAAACCCCTGAGTGGGCACTAGATGTGAGCAAGTTTCTATCAACCGAGGAACTTCTCGAAGAGAAATCGGAGGCGGGAAAGGTGAAAAATAAAGTAGCTCGATTTATCCTGATAAATGGGTTATTATATAAATGAGGTTTCTCCACGCGCCTCTTAAGGTGCATCTCGCTAAAAGAAGCTCAATAGGTAATGGTGAAAATACACGTAGGAGAATGCTTGAATCACTCAAGTGGAACAGCTCTAGTAGGAAAAGTCATGAGAGCAAGTTATTACTAGCCACACACCCTCAAGGATACGGAAGAATTCTTTAGGAAATGTGTGAAGTGTCAGCTACACTCACCAGTACCCCATTGCCCTCCTGAAGAGCTAACATCAATCATGTTGTCACGACTTTTCGCATAATGGGCGGTCAAACCATTGGACCTATGCCCCCAAGAAAATGAGGAGTAAGAATTATTTCATAAAATGGGTAGAAGCAGAGGCCTTGCCAACAATCCGCACCAATGGCATCACAAAATTCCAATGAAAAGTTGTTGTATGCCGATTCGGTATACCACGAAACATCATTTCAGACAACGGGCGACAATTCAATTTTGACCACTACCCCAATTAGTGTGTCGAACTTGGAATAAAAGTAAAATACTCATCCCCGAGGCATCCCCAAGCCAATAGACAATTTGAGGCTACCAACAAAACATTACTAGGCATCCTTAAAGAAGAAGTTGGCAAACAAAAAGGGAGCTTGGGCCGAGAGATTTCTAAGGGTCTTATGGGTGTATAGAACAACCACCAAAACTCCAATAGGACAAACCCCTTTGTCCCTAAGTTATGAAAGCGAAGCAGTGGTATCAGTAGAAATTGGAGTGCCAAATTATAGAGTCCAACACTTAGACGAAGAATAGAACCAAAGGTTGGAAGAGAACCTTGACATATTAGAAGAAATGAGAGAAAGGGCATAAGTCAAGACAGAGGCTAACAAGAGAAAGGCATAGCATTACTTCGATAGAAGGATCAAGCCCCGATCATTTGAAGTAGGGGACTTAGTTCTAATGGAAACAGGGACATTATGCAGGAAGAACCATATGTAGTCACTTAAAGCTTGGCCCCTAGTGGAAAGGACCATATGTAGTCATGACCTGCCACAAATTAGAGCCATACCACCTTAAGGATGTAGAAGGGATGGTGCTAACTCATCCTTGGAAAGCTAAACATCTTCAAAAGCATTTATGAAATATCGCCAGTGAAATAAACATATATCCTTCCAGAATGTTGACTCTCATACCACAAATTAAAGGACGATGCCACTTCCTAAAGTGCATCACTCCTCGCCAACTAAAGCAATCGAACACATCTCTCTCCTAGCATCAAAGTCGAGTGTCCTAACACTCATATCCGGCGACTAAACGAGGATCCCACTTCCTTAAGTGCATTGCACCTTGCCAACTAGCACGGTCAAGAACATCTCCTACCCCACATCAAAGCCAAGTTTCCTAACACTCCCATTTGATGATTAAAGGAGGGTGGCTCTTTCTTAAGTGCATCACTCCTTGCCAATTAGCGTGGTCAAGTATATCTCCCGCTTGGAATCAAAGCCAAGTGTCCTAACACTCACATCTAGTGATTAAAGGAGGATGTCACTTCCTTAATAACATCACCCATCGCCAACTAGTGTGGTCAAGCACATCTCCGATCAAGCATCAAAGTCGAGTGTCCTAACACTTACATCTAGCAACTAAAGGAGGATGCCATTTCCTTAAATGCATCACTTCTTGCCAACTAACACAGTTAAACACATCTCCCACCTAGCATCAAAGACGAGTGTTCTAACACCCACATCCGAGTGTTAGAGGAGGATGCCACTTCCTTAAGTGCATCACTTCTCGCCAACTAGCATGGTTGAGCACATCTCCCACCTAGCATCAAAAGCTGAGGTGTCTTAACACTTACATCCAGTAATTAAAGGAGGATGTCACTTCCTTAAGTGCATCACTCCTAGCCAACTAGCATGCTCGAGCACAACTTCCACCTAGCATCAAAACTGAGTGCCCTAACACTCGCACTCATTGATCAAACGGAATATCCATTCATACAGGAATAACTAGTTCTTTTCTTATTCATAGCAACTAACAAAGTCAAAGCAGATTCAACAAGCAAACTCCAAACCAAAGCAAGCAAAACCTAGATTATAAAAAGGAAACAAAAGTTGTTCAAAAGAATAATACAATTACAAGTATAACAAAAAAAAGGAACTAAGGGTTGCAAGCTGAAGGTGGAAAGACCTTGGGAATCACATCTCTACCCAAGGAGGCAAGGACCTAGAAAGCGGCATGACCTGGATGAATGGTCTTTAGTTTCAAGGTCCTTAAATCTATACAAGGATGCTCCAGTAGGTGGTCCCTCAACTTCTGCAGACCAAGTTTGTAAACAAGCTCCCAATCTCTGTTGTCCGCGATGCCCTTGGCCACCGTAAACTGCAAAAAAAGCAAATAACCTCCTCCCTGGAAGTGCTCAGTTCGGCTTCTAACTCGACAACTGCTTCTCGAAGGAGGTTAGTTTCAGCCTCAATGTCTTTGTGACATTGCTAAGCTGCAAAAAGCATTGGTTATGCTCCTAAAGCTTCTTGTTTGCCTCCTCAAACTGAGCCTCTGTCTGGGCATCTTGCCACAAGAGTATTCAAAAACTAAGCTAAGCTCTCGACAGAAATTCTCTGCCTGAATAGTCAATACAACTCTGCTTAGTCTCCTCCAATTCTTGGTCTAAACGAAAGAGCCTCCCTCACCCAGTGTCGCATTCCTCCTCCAACACTTTAGCCTCAAAGTAGCACCATGACACCTCCTCTTGGGACTTCTCTAAATCCCATCGAAGATCCACCACATCATTCCGAAAAGCAACAATTTTGTCCTCCTATGTATGGGATTAGGACTCCAAATGAGAGTAAGCTACCTCCAACTCATCCCTCTCCACCTACACCTTAGAAACAACCCAACGATTCTTATAGGTAAAGGATCGCAGGGAGCGAACCTCCTCGTCCAAATAAGCCTAGCAATCAACAATCCAGCCGACAAGCGAACCAATTCCCTAGGAAACAAGGACAATCAAGTTATGAGATGGAAAGAAAAGGGAGCTTAACGACTAAAAGAGAGGGTCTTACCGTGGATAAGAAATTCCTAAGCTTGCGCGCAATTTAACAAACTGAATCGCCTATATAATCATCGGTTTGCGAGATAGATCCCAATGGATGAGATCCAGAAGGGCCAAGCAACCCCAAACAAGGATCACTCGCACAACCAGAACGAGGAGGTGAATATGTCGAGGGAGGTTGTGAAAAGTGTAGCACTGGCCAAAACTACAAACCAGCCCTCCTTGAGCCGCTCAGGATCACCCGAAGAAAGGACTTGGACTAAAGTCTCTTCCAAGCTGGCAAACAAAGAACTACTTCCATAAGTGGCAAGGTAACTAAAGGGCAAGGAACGAATAGAAACCCAACCCCGACTAAGTTCACCACTTGAAGGATCATAACAAGATAATCCCCAAGGATTGAGCGGGAAGCCGAGAGTTTCCCCACCAAAAACTGTGGAAGGAACGGATTGTGGGGTATTGACCCCACCGTCTACATCGTTTAAGGGAGCACCCGAACCAAACTAAGACGACATCCCCTCGTCAATCTCACTTGCTCTAGCATGGCCTCCTGTAAACAACAACATCCCCCCGAAGTCCTCAAAAAGCTTCTCAGGAAAGGGAACTTGGAAAACATCCGGTAAAGACTCATTAAACGTAGAGTGCAGTACAACATTAATATCCGCCTTCTCTTGGTCGAAGGTCTGAACCAGGCAATCAAGAGTTGATGGGGGCTGATGAATTTGTCCTTGGTCACCAGGAAAGGAGGACATGCACGCTTGAGAAGGCTCAGGAGCACCTGGAGGGCTAAGCCGAGGGGATTTGGCGTGCAACACCACCGCCAGGTCGGCCTCCACCTGACCCAGGATCTCTTTCAAGCTATCAAGGGTTGGTGAAGTTGGGCGAGTAGGTCCATTGCCACCCGACGGAGATGAAACCCACCGCTGCTGCTCGAAATTGCTTGAAGGAATGGAAACCTCACAATCAAAGCTTGATCCACAACACGCCTCACCTAAACCGCGAACAATTTATCTATCCACACAAGATTTATTCTCTTTCTACTCCAATATGAATATAACTGCGCCTTTTCTACACATAAGGAACAAATGGCCGACCCAAAAATTGGTGACCCACAACATGGGAAAGATTCAAGAACACTAGAAATTGGTCAATGTTCGCCCGAGTAAGAAGAACATCAGACAACAACCTCAGAATTTTGTTCAATCCAGGAATAGATAAGATCCAGGCGTGCTTTTTCCCAGTTGGAAAGTGCCAAACTGATTTCACAGTCCTCGGGGACGATGCCTCACAAGGCCCAAGTTGAAACTTCCTGGCGGTTAGCTTCGCTCACCGGAAACTCCCAACCTGAACCAAAAATGAAGATAAAACTCTTATGCCACTCTTTGGCATGGGAATAGCGAAACTCCGAACGCACCACTCTATATCTTGTCCGAGAATAAAAGCTGCACTAATTCTCGTCGTGATGTCTAATGCCATGAGTGTAAACAAACTCCTAACCAGCAGGCTCCAGAACTTGACGCCACACGCAGCATGATAATAAGATCCTTCAGGTGGTCGGAAGGAATTGTGAAGGGGCCAAGCCAAGAAATCTGACATCAAGAACAGGGCGACAATAGAGAAGTCAAAGCCGCATTAGAAACATGCTCGTGTACAAAGCAACCTATTTAGCAAACCTTTTTCAGCAACAGCCCCACGACAGGTCCTAGGCAGGTCCATAACTACATAATTCGGGACCCCATACTGGTCCCTCACCAAATCTAGATCCACCTAGGAGGTAGTCACGGACCAACGATGTCCCTCAAAGTCATTCAAACGATGCGAATTGGCACCATCAGATTTGTAAGGGAACCCTGAGGACCTTAGGAGCCATTGGCGATGAAAAGAGTATAGGAAGACAGGGAAACTGAAAGATAGAATTATAGGGTTTGAAGGGGAGCACAACGGAAAGAAGCGAAAAGATGTGAAGAAGACTGGGACTTAAAAGGGAAATACCGACACTTAGGTAACTTCCAACATGGAAACAACAGGTGTCGCTAACACAGAGGCAAGACAGCCGAATCTCGTGATCCACACTGCACAAAAATACATGGGATGAAAGCTGGCACACGCTATCGTAAATGTGGGAATATGTGTCCTTAAGGTGATTAATTACTAGCGGAGATGGAACGTGCAAAGGTGTTGGAACTATGCACTCATGCCACTCAAGGTGATAAACTTCGAGTGAAGGTTGGACACCCAAAGGTTACTAAAGTGGCACACACAAAAAGGAGAAGAATGTGAAATTCTCATCACACTTGTGCCATAGGAATTTGCTGGATAATTGCTAAGACAAATATTTTTCAAAGAGAATCAGGCCAAATCTCGCTTTATTTTGGCCCATGGGCTCAAAGGGCCGTAAATCTGTTCTACAACACCCAAAATTGCAACCGCCAAATTATATAAACGAGCCTATAACCCACGGAATGCGTGGATTAATATGAGGGAGAGAGATTTAGAGAGATACCAGATTTTATAATAGAGAAATTCGAAACGATTTATAGAGCAGTTTAAGATTACTATAAACATAAAACTACACTTTTAATAATCTATAAATAGTATTAAGATTACCTTTTAAATTTTTACTAAACATAAACAAAAGAGAGTAAAAGTAGTGTAATTTATCTATAGATTTTAACAGGATTTAAAAAACACATTCTATCATTTTCGTAAACCTAGGATGCTTCCAGTGCCAACAAATCTAGCCGAGTTATCTTTTCCATTTAACAAAAAATAAATAAATACTGAAATATAACAACCAACCAAATAGGGAAACCCAAACAAAAAATTTCACCATTTCTTAAAATTACATAAACCAAAAACAGAATTTATGAAGCAATTACAATACTATTTTCTCTTTTGAATGTAATTGAGATATCAACGTTTTTTCAAAAATAAAATTTTCATATACCACCATGTCCATATATAAAAGAAAAAATACAATTTTCACCGTGCACGGATTCAATGACAATTTTATATTCTAACCTATTCAACATTAAGATTAAGATTACCAAATAACTTGTTATGTTTCTCTTTTAATTACACACAAAGCAATAAATCTGGAAAAACAAATAAAATGAATACATAAAACTGCACCAAATCAACGATCAAGGAAGAAATATAGAAACTTCATGAGATTTGGTATAACTATACCTAAACAGACCGATTATGAACACCCATCATCATTCTATAAAAGGATAAATTAGAGAACATTCACACCTCTTCAAGATGTTTCAACGGAAAATATGCCCGTTTGTTTGCCTCGATTTCTTTTTTACATTTCTTGACGTTTGTATGCCTCTTTGATTTCCTTTTACACCGCTTGGCTATTTGAAAATTGGTGAAAAAAATTACTATTGAATCATATGGGCAAGACGGTAACTTAGAGTGGAGAGTTTGTTTGAAGCACCGCTTGCCCATTTGTGTGATTGTCGGTTTACTTTTTGCAGCACCGCTTCATAAACAATCTATTTAACAATCTTGCTAGCCCGATTCCATTTCCCATAAAGGCACCGCTTCGTAAATAATGTCCAGCAATATTGGTTGATGTTTGAGTACCCAAGTAATGCAGCACGAATCAATGGTAAAATCGACTAATGCTTGTTCGCATCAAATGGTAGAACATATCTCTCTTCGATAGGATCTGCAAATTGCACAGACTCGATTCAATTCTCTTTGTGAATTCTGAAATTGTACAGACTTGGTCCATGGAGACTACACCCTTGAAACAACACGTAGAGGGAACCAACCATGGATGATGAAGAACTGAATGCCCCTGTTTTAGCCCCACAAAAACAGAGCATTGCAGCAACAAAGCACGTAGCTCCTCATGGTGGCGCCCCCACTGCCTTCCCTCGGCCATAGATGATGTCAAACCCAAGCTGTGCCCAACCACCGTCACCCAACACCAAACTGGTGCACGTGAAGTTTCCGAGCATGGCAACGTCGTGAAAAACTCGCTTACGAAAAACTGCGCTTGAAGGAGTCCCTGCCAAGAATCTATCGATACCCAATAGCCTGCAAGGAGTTCTGCTTCATTCTTAGAAGCGCTTACAACATACTACCCAAAAATTTGCAATCCCTTATTTTCCAGGATACCCTCGTCGCCTTTCATCTTCTTCCTCAGTAAGTACTTCTCGTCAGTCCCATTCTCAACATTGAGAGACTTTACAAATTATATAAAGGGAGAAGAGTTCGAAACTAAACGTTGCGATCTTCAAAATATTTGCAAAGGGTCACATACGGAAAAACTAACTCAACTAATTCGCAAATTCAGTTATTCGTATGATCTTTTCCATTCTCCTGAAACGGCGTATGAACTGCGTAAAGTCGGTTATTCGTACGCAATTTCCATGCCATATCACTACAGTTGACGTTTGGGATTGGAAGAATTACCGATTAATGTGGTCTAAATGCCAAGTCATATGTTGAAACTTGGCTTTTATATAATTAAATAGATACGAAATTCAAATCCATCCATCATTATTTTGAAATGTACAATTCCCGCTACTTAATATTTTTTGAGCTGTGTTGGAAGAATAAAATATAAATCCTTTCCCATTTTTTTCCTTCAAAAACTCGCACCTGGCGCAATCTCTTCTTTTTCCCAAGTAGGCCGGCATACATATTTTGGTTTATAATTGTTAAACTTTTGTTGTGGACGTCTTTCGTACTTCCACAGAACGTCTTTAGCAACCTGTAACCACATTTTACATCATGCATCTCTCATTTTTATTCAAGTAAGTCTTTTTGGTACGTACCTTGATCCTTATTTATATGAAATGAATATCCTCGTTTGATTGGGCTTGCCTTTGGTGTGATTTCCTGTGGTCTTTGATGGAATGCATATTGTCACGGTCTTATATTTGCTTGTGCGAACGAATAACGTACTGGGGACATTAATGCAGAGGGCGTATATCATCGGTGAGTATCACATTGGAGGTCATTGACTTCCCTTGTCGCCCGTTACGTCATTAAGTCCTTAAATTGCATGTTTGAATAGTAAAAATGTTTAAAAATATTTGAAATTTTGTTTGAGAAAAAAATTGAAATATTTTTCTAAAAGTTTATGCCGTATTAGAGTTGTGAAAGTGGGTAGATAAATTAAAAAGTTATTTCAATATAATTTTTTTATTTTTTTTTTTAGTTTGTAAAAATTATATTTGATTTGTATTTAAATAATAATTAAGTAACGATTAAATGAAAAGTTTAAAATTTGAAATAGTAAAATTTTATATTTGAGAATATTGGAAATTTTAAAACTGTTGTAGTTTGCCAAACACGCGGGAATGGTTTTTTCTAATGATCATCTCGTGAGTTTTATAAATTAACTATATTATTATAATAATATTAAAAAGGCCTCGTTTCAGTTTCTTGTCCTTTTATAGCAATAATTTGTAGTGAACCACCCATAATTATTAGCTTGAGATTTAAGCTTTCGAAAATATATGAAAATAAAACTATTGCACACCCCTAATTATTACCTAATTTAAGGGTATATATATATATATAGAGAGAGAGAGAGAGAGAGAGAGGCCTGAAGCAATAATTCACACCAACGAAAGTGGGGAGTGCAGGAAATAATATTGGGTTGTTGTTAACTTGCTGGGATCGTTGAAAGATGGAGATATAGAGATTTACAAGTGAAGACTGCAAATACGAGCGGAGCGGCATTTGACACACCGAACTTGGTGGGCCTATAAAATGGTAGGCATTGTGGACCATAACATGGACTGTAGTTGAGAAATGGCAATTATGAAAAAGAAAAATGGGCCGGGGCCGATGGCAGGATTGTGGTTGCCCCAAGCTGCAATCTAGGGACCACATCCTCTCCCTTCTTCCTTCACTTCTTCTTTCTCCCCAGACATTTCCCACCCCATCTATAAAATTTAGATAATTTTGCAGGTGGATACGTGAGTATATGACTCAACAAGTAAAACACTATTTAACATTCTATGTGAATAATCAATCATTTCATAAAAAGTTCTTCCCCTAGATTACTCGAAAAAGAAATGCAAGGTTTTGAAACTTTATTTCAAAGAGATTCTTGGAAAGCAGAAAATGCATATATAGTTTACAAAATTTATTTTCTTGTTAGTACAAGTACATTAAACCTTCCCTAAAACTTTACAATTTCAAATGATGTAAATAACTTAACCTGTATGCAAGTGTTGCATATATATATATATATACATATCAAACATATCATATAATCAGGGATATTAGCTTGGGATTCAATGAGTAACCCATGATTGTTTTGGATTGGATTTTCTTCAAGATTATGGAATTTTGAGTGATTAAATTGATAGATTGTATTTCATTTTGCCTAAGGAAAGTATTAAAATTCTATGTACTTGAACTTGATCAGTCGTAGACATAAAGGCACGATTGATGCTTGAACTCGTAATAAGATTTTGATAGCTTTCTTTCACTTAACATTTGTTATACAATCTGTCAAGTACCTTGATTATACTAAAAAGTGTGCTTATTGTTTAATTAACCGATCATAATCTCTTAGAATGAGAAAATGGTTAAGAGAAGATGAAATTAGAGGTAAATCTAACTTCAAATCAGAAATGGGCGAAAATTGCATCTCAAGTGTTTGTTTTATTGTTTCTTACAAGTTTAATTCAACTTTTGCACATTGCATTTTTTACTTTTCATCTCTTTTAGTCAAGATAATTTTTACACTAAAATCTCACAAATGCTTTGATAATCCTTTGTCCCTGTGGAATACGATCCTGGACTTATCCTTGATACAACTTGACACTTCTACACTTAGAAGCACATTTGAGACCGAGTCAGGTATCAACTCCACTTAGTTGCTGAGATTTGTCAAACATACTCTCTACCCCATCGACCAATGGACAAAGGGCTATAAGGAAGAGTGGCATGTGAGAAGCACACAGACCTCTAACAGTGTGCAAAGCTTACACACCTAATTAGATGTGGAGGGCCAAATAGTCCCCCATAGAGAATGGGCTGAACCTACAACAATGAAAGGCCCACGAGCCATGAGACAAAGGCCCACACAACAATGACCAAAGGGTCAGCCGCCTTAATGCACCAGTACGGGATTCAGACACAATTATCATTAATCACTAATTAATGTCACAACGGATGAGATAATATCTAGCATGACATCCACCCGCGATACTAGCCCAAATTTGAGAAGATGGCCAAGAAAATAGGTGCATCCTCTTTTGTCGACAATCTACTCAGCAATACAAACCTGCATTATAACACTAAGATAATGATGGTGCCGCTCTCTTCTAAATTCAAAGTTCCACAAATGGAGTTGTACGACGGGTCTAAGAACCCCATCAAACATTTAGAGACATTCAAAGCACACATGGAGAGTTTCCCCGAAGAGATTATCTATCGCGTTTTCCCATTGACTCTAAAAGGAGTGGCGGGAGGATGTCCCAAGCCTTACAACCGAGCTCCATTGACAGCTTCAAAGAACTAGCCAGGTAGTTCTTGATGCAATATATGGCTAGTAGAAGGAGCATGCAGCCAATGACCTACCTACTGATTGTTAAACAACGGGAGGATGAGAGCCTAAAAGTGTACCTCACCAGATTCAACAAAGAGCACATGACCACAGATGACCAAGATGAGAAGATCACACTTGCAACACTTTTAAGGGGTGTGTGGCCCAAGAATCCATTTAGGGCAGAGTTGGTGAAAAGAATTCCGACAACATTGCACTAATTCCTAAACAGAGTGGATGGCTTTGTCAACATCAAAGATACCCTCAGGGATCTGACCGCACCAAGGAGGTCCAAGTTGGAGCATGCAAAGAATAGCTCCAAGAAGTCAAATGGCGGGACAACACAGGGATAAGCCAAAGGAGGCAAGTATGACAAGAGGCAACACAGAGGCATGTCTTCTAGAAACCCAAATTCTGGGCATACATACACAAACTTGAACGTGCAAGCAGTAGGCGAGGGACGTGCATGGGGTGAGGGCAACCAAAACAGGAGAAACTATCATTTCTGCACTTACCACCAAGTGGAAGGTCACAGAACGGAAGATTGCTACTCCCTAGAAAAGAAGATAAAAACAATGAGGAAAAAAATGGAGTTAGAACGATTGGTCGCCCAACATTAATTGTCTGGGGGGCAATCTTCAGGCCTGAGGATGGAGTAGACTCAAAGGCCACACATAAGTGAAAACCCAAAATGGCGATGGACAATGCGGGAAAATCTCTAGGATGCACCATGCCAAAGCTCGGTTCAAAACAATGTGTCGTTGGGTGAGATCCCGATAGTAGCAGTAGGATTTGTTAAGGGTGGGTCCATGTCTTCTAGTAAGAAAGGCATATGCACGGAGACCAGATAGAAGGAAGTGTTCTCGACATAGAGGCCCCCAAAGCAAGTAAGGAACCACGAAACAATCACCATATCTTTTGGCAATGAAGACTATGAAGGGGTCCAATACCCCCATGATGACAGAGCGGTGCATCTCTGTCTTGAAAGCCTGCCCTACAGATAGGAGTTCCTATCTCTACTGCCTATCCAACCCGAAGACTCTTATTCTTGGTAGAGTAGTGCTTCGAGTAGGATTTGTTGGTGGTAACGTTGTTGGTAGCCAATTACACCACCAGGAGGACTTTCATCGACAATGGCACCTCAGCCGACATCCTTTTTTGGGATGCTTTGAGAAAAATAGGGATCGACGCGAGCTAATTATGCCTTTCACCCACACTGCTGAAAGATCAACCTGTGGGCGCTATAATGTTGCCTATGTCTGCTGGCAAAGGACCCTTCAACACCACCACCACGACTGACTTCCTGTTGGTTAAGGCTCCTATTTTCTTATAACACTATTATTGAGCTCCCAACCATGAATAGCCTAAAGGTCGTGACCTCCACCTACCACCTAAAAATGAAATTTTTTATGAAGGCATGTGTAGGAGAAATGCACGGCGAGCAAGTACTGGCATGAGAATGTTATGTACAAAATCTCAAGTAGGAGGAAAATGTGTATGAACGGTGGAAAGTTAGAAGTCTAGTGACTCTAACTACAATAGTTGGAACCATAATGGCGTCCTAAATAAGGCAGCAGCTAAAGCAGCTCTTGATCGAACACAAAGATGTGTTCGCTTGGAGCCATGTTGATATGCTCGGGATAGACAATGCAGTCATCAACATCATCTCTAAGTAAGTTTAGAGGCCAAAAAGGTCTGGCAGAAGAGGTATATAATTTGTACTAAGTACTTCTCTTTTGAGATTTGAGATGGCCCATATTCTAAGGACCCTACTTTTGTTCATGCATGCTTTAAACTAGTCTCTAAAAGATTTATGTGAATTCAGTATATGTGAATTCAGTACATGTAAATAGTTATGGATAAGTAGTTAAGTATGAGATTAGCATTTTGGTACTTTATGTATTGCTCAAACAAAAAAAAATTATCCATTGTGAATATTGCATATTACTAAATGCATACTAGGTGCATTGCATCCTTAATTTTCATGAACGGGAACAGGTAAACTTGTGTTATATGTCCCGATCCTTTAGAGTTTGTCTGACCCCAAGTGGAATCTGGGGGCATCAAACATTCCACTTATTCTGTTATTGCATCATATTTCTTCGTGCTCATCCTGTACTTCTCAAAATTTCTACAATCTCCTCCAAAATTCTCACGATATCCTTCAATAGCAGTATAGTAATATTTGTGTAGCAGCCTATCGGTCGGAAGCGACCGCCTATAGTAAGTTCAGTACTACTAGATTCTGACCATGTCAACCTTAGTCTGGTCCAGTTTGGTTCTATCGATCCATGTCCCAATACCTACAATTTAGAAGGAAATGGTAGTTAGGACTATCAAGTGAGATTTGATTACAAATCTTAGCATGCTAATAAACAAATTAAATTGAAAGTTTAAAAACGCAAGCATGACAGTAAAAGCATGAATGCAAATGTGATCATAAATAATCATAATGTGACTTGACAAATAACAAAACTTGAACTTACATGAAAAGAACTGAACAGACGTCAAATAAATATGACATAAAGTTGAACTTGAAACTAAACATGAATTAAACTTGAATTGAACATGAGCTGAGCTGAGATTGAACTTGAACTAAACATAAACTGAACTAAAACTGAACATGAACAAAATGTGAAATACATGAATTTGGAATCTTGTTCAATAATTAAGCATGATTAATAAAAGTGAACATATGGGTGCTACAGGTTTCCCTTGACCTATGTGTCCCTACCGATTACCGCATCACAACATAAATATATGTACTAGTTGTGAATGCGTTAACATACATATCAGTTTATAGGTTTCTGCACCTATTATGAAAAACGTAATCTATGTATCCCGTGACAACTATACGTACTAACACAAGTACATATAATATGAAATTGAAAGTTTGGGTGGCATTATCGGCATTAGTGTCTGACTTTGCTTCAATGACCAATTAATTAGGCCCAATTCGAAGATTGTTGATCTTTACCTTGTCAACACAAAGAATTTCATACTAGTTTAGATACTTCAGCGTGAGTAAAAGAGTTCCACTAAAATATTACCCTATCCTAAGGGTCATAATAACTATAAACTGACTTGACTTGACGTGGAAAAATTATTTTCAAGACTTGACATGACAAGAAATGAAATGACAGATAACCTGATATAAGGTAACGTGACATGTACATGAGACGAATGACATGGCATAACATGAAACAGACAAACATTTTGTGACATGGCATAACGTATAACATATATACATTTCATGAAATAATAAAATGTATAACAGGTAAACATTTCGTGACATGATAAGATATACAACAGATAAAAATTTAGTGACATGATAAAAAAATATAACAGATATGCATTTTTGACATGATAAAATCTATAAGAGATAAACATTTTGTGACAGGATAAAATGTGTAACAGACAAACATATAGTTACATGGCATAGCATGACATATATATGAACATAAAAACATGGAAAACTATTCCCTTACCAACACACATAACAATATTCTAACAGTAAGTTAAAACCTAACTTACAGTGAGCGTAGCATGAAGAACTAAATGTGTCAATTACAAAAAATAGTAAGGAGATATTTCTAAACATCAGAAACTCCTCACTAACAGTTTAGAAACATTAATATACTGACTAACAGTAAAATTATCATTTTACCCCTCTACATGTTTGAAAATAACCATTTTACCCCTATCTTAAGAATTTCACACCCTAATTTCAAATCTCAACAAAATTTAAATTTTTCATGTAAATCTTATCCTAAATCTAAATATCTAATTATAAAAATTTAAAACACACCAAAACCTTAAATTTTGTTGCAGTTCTATCCAACCTCATTTCTCATGCTTAAACCAAAATATGAAACATAGAAAAATCATATCCTATGCTCAAATAACATACTAGAACAACCAATAAATCTCAAATCATAAAAACCACAAATTTCTTCAATACAAAATCTCAAGTTTTTAACCTCAAGCACAACCCTTGATGTTCAAAGTTTTAGCTCTTTTCAAACAGCTCCAAAACTCTAAAACTCTAATAACATACTCTCAATACATTCATAACACATTCCTAAGAACTATAATGTTTTGAATCATTAAGCTAAAACGACAAAAAGTAACAAAAGCACACTTGATACTTTTGGTTTTCACCCTTTTTCCAAAATCGGAAACTATGTGGTTTGATTTTGATGAAACCCTTAGATCCGAAACATATTACGAAATAAATAATAAATGATCAATCTCATATGGTTAATAATCAAGTCCTAGAATAGATCTAAGCATCAAACCTAAGATCACATGGCAAACTTTACATCAAAACATATATCTATCCAAAAACCTCAAATACAAGACCTATCCAGACCCTTGCATGCATACAAATTCATATGTTTAAAATCAACACCATAAATCCTCAAACTAACATCTAAACATATAGATGAAAGTCCTAAGGACATTATATGTGAACTTTAAAGCCATTGAAATATGCTTTCACGACAAAAGATTAAGCTCAATCAAAACATAATCTATTTTCAACTTCCCAATTTTCAACTTGCTAGATTTAAGAAAAACTCTAATAAAAAACTTATAACATGCAACGAATCTTCATCAACATTATTTATTAGCATGTTAACTATAATCCTTAAAACAATCAGACCAAGATCTTATCAATAACTTGGTCAAAATCATCAAAATATCTCACAGTCTCTAGTTTATCGCCTAGAATGACCTTTTCATGCTTAAAAAAACTTTTGACCAACCAAATGACTATAAATATTTAAAAAAAAAAAAATACCAACAGAAACTATACTCGAATAGGAACAACATATGTGAAGGGTACTTTGTGAGAAAATACTTACAACAGCGTCAAAAAGTCGAGAAATGTAAGCCAGAAAAACTATCCGAAAGCTCATCTGGTTTTCTCTCCAAGAAGAAGCTTGAAAAGTGACTAAATGTAAGGGGAATGGACAAGGATAACACTTAAGCATCTGAAAGAGTGATAAGAGGTGTGTGAAAGACACTTTGGGTGATGGTGAGTTAGCCAAAACCGTGGGTAATACCATATGCTACTCCACATGGTTTTTAGCCAATGAAGCTTCCTTGTTAAGGGTGGTGGTGAGGTGACTTTTGGCTTTCCCATCAACCACTATTTGAGACTGACTTGGGTATTGAAAGGACAGCCTTGGCAAAAGGAAACTTCCTCTACAAGTCTTGCCTAGGTGGCTCAATTCCATGGGCCTTAATGGGCACCAAATTAGCTTCCATTTAGGGTTTCAATGGAGTTTGGGTTGCTATTAAGCCCAAATCCAATTTTTCTTAGCCCAATAAGATTACCAAGGCTTAAAAGAATAAATAAGGATATAACAACATGAATTTGAGTGGTTAATAGTACATGGAAGTAATTTAATCAAGTGGTTAAATACTAAGCTAAAACTGGGTTCAATTAGGCTTTGGAGGCAAACTTTGGAGTTTGGGGAAACTATTTGGGGTTTCAGTTTTCTCCAAAATTTTAGAGTTTCAATTAAATTCCAAGTGTTTAGAGTTTCGCTAAGGTTGAAACCCTCTTTAGTGTGACACAAATTGGATGGTTGGATGGAATAGGGTTTTGCTTATCACAAAACTTGATTTCCTTCACATTTTCATCTCATGGTTCATTTTGGTACCAAGTGTCTAACTAAAACTTCTCTAACCTAATTTGGCTATTCCACAATGTAACACTGATCTAGGTGCTAATTCAGAGGCTACTATTCACTCAGAAAAAATGAAAAATAAATTTTGCACTGTAAAATTCTAAATAGTCATACTAACCTCAAAGTACAAATTTGTTATTAAAATTCAATTTCAAAGTACCTCAAAAAAAATCAAAACATATTTTCAAACAAGCATTATTCCATAAATAAAAATTTATTTTATTACGCCATAAAATCTTAAATATTCCTCTGAGCCTAATGACACAGACCGCTTCTCATTCTAACACTTCTAAGTATCTCAAATAAATAAAATTTCCTTTCTGGCACCATAATGAGTGGTAAAACTGACTATGCTGACAGACTAAAACTTATGTAATTGATCAAATCATGAGAACTTTTAGGGTTGTATTGGTGAAGCTCACTACCCTGAGTGGTTATCCATTGTGGTACTGGTGAAGAAGTTGAATAGCAAAGTGAGAATGTGGGTTCACTTCACTTACCTAAACAAGGCATGCCTAAAGTATAGCTTCCCTCTGCCTCGCAATGATTGGGTTTTGGACTCCATGACAGAACATCACATTATAAGCTTTATAGATGTCTACTTAAGATATAACCAGATCTAGATGAACCCAGACAATCAAGAGAAGACATCATTCATAACGGATCGCGAATTGTATTGTTATCAAGTAATGCCCTTCGGGCTAAAGAGTGCTAGGGCTACATATCAAAAATTGGTGAACCACATGTTCGTCAAAAGCAAAGAACCCAAGCAACACATAGCAAACCCGCAATATTACTTCACCAAATGGGTAAAGGCAGAAGTTTTGGTGACTATCACAACAAACAACATCACCAAGCTCATGTGGAAAGGTATCATATTCTGACTTGGTATATCTCAAAACATAATTTCAGATAACGGGTGGCAATTCAATTTAGATCATTACCGCAATTGGTGGAATCAATTTTTAAGTACTCCTCTCTAAGTCATCCCCAAGCCAATGGGCAAATCGAAGCAAGCAACAAAACTTTGCTTGGGATTTTAACAAAGAAGTTGAGGGATAAGAAAGGAAATTGAGCTAAAGAACAAACAGGAGTCCTGTGGGCAAACCAAACCACTGTAAGACCCCGACGGGAGAAATCCCTTTCACACCAACCTAAGGAAGTGAGGCGGTTGTGCCAATAGTAGTTGGAATGCCGAGAGTTCAACATTCCAATAAAGAATCCAATGATAAAAGACTAGAGGAACATATAAACTTTCTAGAGGAAAGAGGGGAAGAAGGTGAAGCACAAAATGGGCTAATAAAAGGAAAGCAGAGCACTACTTTAACAAGAGTGTCAAGCCTAGATCTTTAAAAGTTGGCGACTTGGTCTTAAAAGAAGCATGGTCAATGACACAGGGAGAAGGAAAACTTAGACCGCGTTGGGAAGGCCCATTCGTAGTTGTCACCAATCACTGGTCGGGATCATACTACCTCAAAGACGTAGAAGGAAAGGAACTGCCCCATCCATGGAACACCAAGCACCTGAGAAAATATTTTGCCTAAGTGTATCCATGTAAGTTCAACATTATCAATAAAATTTTATCCTTTCCAAATCATGTCCTTGTCACATAAGGATGTTTTTGTCCCAATTCGAGCAAAAGTATGATGCTTTTACATCCGCACTCGGCGACTAAAGGGTGATGACACTCCCTCCAAGTGCGTCAAGCCTCACCCCTTACTTGAGTGCCCGTAATTAAAGGGTGATGGCACCCTCTTGAGTGCATCAATCCTCATCCCTTAAGCCGAGTGCCCATGCACTCGACCCTATAAATTAAAGGGTGATGACACTCCCTTGAGTGGATCAGCCCTCACCCCTTAAGCCAAGTGCTGTTGCACTCGCCCCTGGCAGTTAAAGGGTGATGACACACCCTTGAGTGCATCAATCCTTGACCTTAAGTCGAGTGCCCCTGCACTCGCCCCTGAGAATTAAAGGGTGATGACACTCCCCCTCGACCCTTAAGCCCAGCACCCTTGCACGCGCCCCGAGCTACTAAATGGTAATGACAGTCTCTTGAGTGCATAAATCCTCAACCCTTAAGCCGAGTGCCTTTGCACTCGTCCCTAAAAATTAAAGAGTGATGACACTCCCTTGAATGCATCAACCCTTGCTCCTTAAGCCGAGTGCCCTTACATTCTCCCCTAGCGACTATAGGGTGATGACACTCCCTTAAATGCATCAATCCTCGACCTTTAAGCTGAGTGCCCTTGCACTCGCCCCTAGCGACAAAACTATGATGACAATCTCTTGAGTGCATCAATCCTAGCCCTTTAAGCCAAGTGCCTTTGCACTCACCCCTTGCGACTAAAGGGTGATAATACTCTCTTGAGTGCATCAACCCTCACCCTTTAAGATGAGTGTCCTTGCACTCGTCCATAACAATTAAAGGGTGATGGCACTCCCTTGAGTGCATCAACCCTCACCCCTTAAGCCAAGTGCCCTTTCACTCGCCCCTGGTGACTAAAAGGTTATGGCACTCTCTTGAGTGCATCAACCCTCTCTCCTTAAGCTGAGTGCCCTTACACTCACCCCTGGAGATTAAAGGGTGATGACACTTCCTTGAATGCATCAACCCTCAAGCCTTAAGCTGAGTGCCCTTGCACTCGCCGATGGTGACTAAAGGGTAAGGATACTCCCTTGAGTGCATTAACCCTTGCCCATTAACACAAGAAAGTCCCAAGCATTGATGGCCACAACAAGAACCCAGACATTCACACAACCACACCATTTCTACAATGATTATCCAACCACAAACACATACAAGCATTGAAGTCTAAACTAGCATCACAAAAGTTCAATCCAAAACAAAATGGTTCAAATTACAGTTGAAAAATAGCCATGTTACGGTTCAAGTAATGATCAAAATACAAGGAAAATAAATTCAAGGGATATGAGCAAGAGGAGGAAAGGTGTCGGGCATCACATCTCGGCCCACGGAGTCGATAAAAAGGAAGGCAGTGCGACTAAGTTGAATGAAATTCAGGTTTAGAGACCTCAAATATGCATGAGAATTCTTCAGTAAGTGGCTCCTCAACCTCTGCATACCATATTTGTAGCTTAACTCCCAAAGACAATCATGAACGTCCCTAGCCGCCGCAAGCTAAGGAGAAAGGCAAATGACTTCATCTCTAGAAACTATTAGCTTAGCCTTTAATGCAAAGAAATTTTGCTCAAAATCAAGGCACTTCTTCCTATGAGTCTCAGTGACATGATCGAGATTCAAAAATTCCTCCACAAAAATTACACCATTTGAGGTCATGTATGGTGTTCCACCTCCTACATTGTTGCAGTATGTAGTAGGCACAACATAGACTAAGGCAATGGATTCTGAGTTGAAGTCTAGGAAGGAGATCTTGGTTTTGTTGAAGAAAAACCTTTTGACTGCTCAATCCAATATGAAGCAGCAGTATGATAAACACCATATTCAGAGACAGTTTCAAGTTGGTGATTTGGTTTATTTGAAATTGCATAAGTATAAATAGTAGAGTTTAGGTCCTATTAGCACGGTACTGTGATCCGTTTAAAGTGATGGAGCGCGTAGGACAAGTGGCATATAAACTGGAATTACCATAGAATTCATCTGTGCATATAGTTTTTCAAGTGTCCAGGTTGAAGAAAGATGTTGGGCCAGTGCATAATATTTCACCTACATTACCTTTACTGGATTATCATGGTGGATTCAGGACTGAACCAAAAAGTGTACTGCAAAGGAGAATGATTGCTCTTAATAACAATCCACTCATTAAATTGTTGATTAAATGGAGTGGGGCTCCTGAGGAAGATTCAACTCGAGTTCCTATTGATATACTAAGAATGCATTACCCTGATCTTGTGGGCAAGGTCTTTTGGATGGGGAAAATTGTTATGAGCTACATAGTGGTTGTGGAAATAATTTGAGGGCAGCGCAGTAGTGAAAGGTGGTGAGTCGTATGGGGTATGAAGGAATTGAAGGTTAATAAGCAGTGAAGGGCACGTGATAGGCACATGGTTCATTAAATGTTGTAGATTATGTGTTTAGCCTTACTTAGTGTAGATTACAAGAGTGACATCATCTTTGTAACAAGAATAACGACTCTCACTTTAGTATAAATACTGAAGTTTTTTTTGTAAAATTCATTCAGAAAAGTTAATAAAGAATGTTTCTTGGAGGAGTCTGATCCCTCAAGAATCAGAAATTGTGCAATTTACTTGTTTTTTGTTACAAAATCTTTATGGGAAGCTAAGGGCATCAGGGCTCATTTGGAAACATAGCTATTCTCAAATATTTTCATATATTTTTATATATTCTTAAATATTTCATTTCTAAATATTACTCAAATATAAAATTCTTTTCAATTTCAAATTTTCAATTTTTACATCTAATCATTACATAATCATTACAATTTTTCCAAACTTCTAAACAAAATACAATATTAAAAAAATTTAAATTTCAAAACAAAAGTTATATTAAAAAATTATATTTAAAATTTTTTTAACTTTATAGTAATTTTTTCAACTTTTTCCTTCTCATTTTCCAAAATCTAATAAAACATCTTAACTCAAACTATTTTATTATTATGTACAAACTATTTAACAAATATTATGAGAAAATGTCTTGTTTGGATAGCAAAAGTCTATTTTATAGAGTTTTGGGGAAACCTTCAAATAGGTTGCGGTGAAAATATATACCCTCCAATAGTTATTGAATATGTAAATTGTCTATTTTATTTATCATAGAACTGATTTGAGAAAATAAACCTCCTGTACAAAGTTCTCTCGCCCCCCCCCCCTCTCTCTCTCTCTCTCCCCTCAAGTTTTACTCTTCAAAGCTCTCCCTTTCTCCCCCTTAGTCGCTCTCTTTCTCTCTCATCTCAAGCTCGTTGGTAGACTCTCTCACTTTTTCCCGAAACCTTGAGTTCTTAGATATATACAAAAAATTGCACCCGTAAGTAATGTAGTCATTTGGACCGTACACCACACCTGCACAGAGACACACACACACATACATACATACATACATGTATATATAAGAAAAATGATTCTTGCAACCAGCTTGTACAACCGGTGAGGAATCTCCATGTCATTAAATAAAACAATGTGTTTCATTCTACTACAAATAGAGTAAATCACAAAAAGGAAATGAGTGGGAGAAAAAAGGGAGATTTAACAACAAGAGAGTCACAATCTCTCTCTCTCTCTCTCTCTCTCTCTCTCTCTCTCTCTCTCTCTCTCTCTCTCTCTCTCTCTCTCTCTCTCTCCAGAAATACCCAAAACTAAAGGAGACTGAATGGACTTTGCTTAAAACGGATGAAATCAAGTCTACCCACACAACGACCGATGTCCTTTCCTTCAAAATGGGTTTCGGCATGGCTTCAGCATTACGACCACCAACGCCGTCAGATGGCAACAAAATTCGAGCTAAAGCACAAGCTTTTCAAGGCCTTTCTAGATCCTGATCTCCCCGTAGAGAAGTAAGAAAACTTCTTGGTAGAGAAAACATCTTATCAGATCGAACGAACGAGATTTGTGTTTTTGAAATGAAATATTTGCTTGTTTACGATGATGTTAGAAATAATTTCTCTGTTTTTAGATTCTTTTTGTTTTGTTTTGAAAGTTTGGAAAATGAGTTTCAAGAAAGTGAAATGCATATGGGTTGGCATAGAATTTTCTGTAGTAAATTCTCTATGCGATCTATGCGAAATGCTCTCAAACTTTTCTCAAATCTTCTTCCCGAGGTTCTACTTCGCAGATGTTTACAGTCAGATGGACTATTTTCTTTCCGAAGTTCTACTTTTCTCAAATTTCTCTATATTTTTTTTTAATTTTTCTGATAAGTACTAACGTGGTAGTCCGTTGGTTACCCAACGATTGCACACACCGGTTGTATAGCAATTCTATAAATATATATATATATATATATATATATATATATATATATTTATATCACTACAACAAAAAGCGGTATTTCCCGATATTAATTTCGTCCATATTACTCAAATATAATGCCACAAATGTCTTATTCCGGCATTTTCATTTCGTGGGACGGTCGTTAGAAATAACTGGCCGAACATGCTACTATATCTGGCGATCTCATGTGCTGTCCAAAAAAATACTTTTTCTGGCATGACCAAATCCCCACAAAAAGACATAATTTTGCCGGAAATAGGTGGTCAACACTTGGTTCATTTCGCCAGAAAAAAGTTTCTGTGGTGACCTCCCTCGCCACATTTGAGTATATCTGGCAATAAATACGGTCCGAAATGAGTATTTCCTGTTAACTATTTGGGTCAAAAATTTTCTTGCCACCGTCAGAAATAGTCAGAATATTTTTATTTTTTTCTCAATTCATGCCACAGCTTGCATTCATTAAATTATATGCAGATTTTATACTGCATCTCCATAAAATCCTGTTTATGCCTTAAACTTCATGCCTAACTATAAGTCAATAATGTAGTTTAAACTAGATCAAGTGCCCAGCAGAAATCCAAAATGTAACAACAGAAAAAATCCATAACTAACCAACGTACATGCATATATTGAACTTTAGCACAATCTAGTTTCATTGCATGTCACCAACATGCACATATATTACGTAAAACCTGCAGTACGGGTACTGCACAGACAAAATATACATGCATGATCGTGCATCTTGAACAGGGTTGCCTGATCGTGCATCTTGAACATGGGTATTGCACAGACAAAAGCTACTTGGTTGCCTGATCGTGCATCTTGAACATGCTTGGATTGTTCATTCACCACTATTCTTCCTAAACTGCATGCATGGAGGCTTGGGTCTTGGGTCTTTGTTCTGCTCAGGTACTCGAACAAGTCCTTAGGATCTTTAGTCCCAATAACTGATATTAGCTGCAAGATTGGACAAAAATTGATAAGAGTCAGTCATGTACATGTAAAAGGTCCCCAATTCTAGACTCACAACCATTCATTTTGGAAGCTGCAATTTTAACATTACACGTCATTTCTGATTTAAAAACCAGTAATAATCTTGAATTCCAAGCAAATGCAAATTCCACATGTTAAATATAAACAGGATATCACATATTTTGGTTTTATCCATTCATGATGCATCCCCCCCCCCCAAAATATACTCAACCTTTCTGTGCAAGGGTGGCAATTAAACTGCCCTTACAGTCCTAGTGTTCAATGTGAAATCAGTTTATTTTTGGCTAGCTGTGTCGATAAGTGATATATGGATATATCAAAGACTATTGAGTATTCTGCTATGACAATTTTATCTACATAGGTTAATCAAGGGTAGCAAAGACATGCAAGCTATTGTAACCTCTTATATGCAAAGTTTTTCATATTAGAGTATCAATCCACTAACTATTCAGAGCTTGTATTTACCGTCATATAATAGGTTTCAAACACATATTTCCCTATCTTAAGCTTTCTCACATAGATACATAGTCAAGCATGTATCATGAATTTGTGAACTATATGCATTATCATTCGATGATTTCAGACCTGTTAGCCAAAACCATCCAGGTTAAACTACTCCAACCTGATTTGGTGACTACAAGTCAATTGGTCTATATTTTCATATGGATGTCCTCTTCTAACATTAAAACATCCTTAACATGCAAGTAAAATGTATCCATCCTTAACATGCAGATTCTAACCACAGGCAGAATGCCCTTCATAATATAATGTCAGCAATGAAATTATCTTTTCATACCTGTATCGTGCTTTAAAGGCCATGGGTTGGCATCTTGGGCACTTCTCTTAAGGGAAAACAAACATCAGTATTCTTCCATGCCAAGGGTTTCTTTGTCCAGAAATTTACCAAAAAACCATCAAAACAGCATGCTTAATAACTATATGCATTATGCAAGTTCAATGCCTCAGCCTTGTTTTTCTCATTCTCCTCCCTAAGACATTCAAACTCCCTATTGGACCAGATAACCTCAGACGCAAAGTACTCACATGGCATGCACATTTCATGTAAGCTAACTTATCTTACAAATAAGCATCTCATGAATGGAAAATATTAGCCTATCTTAGTATCCTTCGGCCTAAGCAGCATAAAGTACAGAAAATATCATAGAAAACACTTTATGATTGCCACACTGTATAGTATCCACACAAAGAGAGAGAGAGAGAGAGAGAGAGATTGAGATCTATATAAGTATATATAGAGAGAGAGAGAGTTGGAATTGGGAACACATGCTAGTGAAAAACTACAAAAAAATTTCAACAAGGGGACTTAGATAGTATGTGAACTATCAAAGTTTATCTACGGCTCTCAAGTAAGCATTGAGAAGATTGTAACCTCATCAAATTTGGGGAATGGCAGATTGTGCTGAAGTAGAGGTCCATATTTATGTTTGGAGATAAATCCATATAGGTACCAAAGAAGTAAAATTAACTAAGAGGCAATGTTATAATAATCTATGGAATTTTTAAAAACATGATTCTTCGGAGTGGCCAAAAGGTAATTTATAGGAAATAAATTAAAAATCTGCAAAGCAAAAATCCGTACCTCAGCACCATCAATGTACAGAAAGTTAATTGGTTCACGAATGATCATCGTAGATCAATCATATTTTGGGAGCTTGCATAATAATTTCCTAGTCACAATCTTCCAAGCATATATTTTTAAGTACATTTAGGTAACTATCATAACAATTATAGTTAAACTGCAGTATAGAATCTCATTAAACTAAGAAAACAAATATTTAATGGCCATTGGTAAAAAAGAACATAGAATTCCAATGTGGTTTGGTTGTTTTTAGGTTTAAAATTTTGATACACATAAGCCAACTTCAACACCTAGACCATCACATTATATGATATCTATAGAGAAACAATTTTTCCAGTAAGTATTTTAAACAATATTATTCATGTAAAAACTTGAACCACCAGAGAGTTCACTCTAAACCAGTGCAGCCAGAACATGTTTATAGAAATTGTTCCTCTCACTTAGTATTTTCCCCTCCAAGAAATGTCCATTACATGCAGTTAATTATAGACTTTACAAATAGAGGAGGATAATGGTTTTCCGAATCATCAATGAAGCACCTTCACATGAAGTTGAGACTGAACCATGTCTATGACTAAATTTTAGTTAACCAAAATCAAATTATAAAACATGGAATGTCGAACATCATTACACTAACAGATTGCATGAACAAAATCTAGTAAGGAAATAAACAGGGAAAAAATAAAACTTTAAGCATAATACAGTAGACTGACCTTGCTGGATTCACCCCAGATCCCTACGGTAGTGCCGATGATCACAACTCGCAAGCTCCACAATTGATTCTCGTGTGTTAGGATGGCCGGAATTGTGGAAATTGTTGTCGATTTCTAACAATCAACATCGTCGGCTAGCTAAAGTTTGGGATGGGTTTCGGCGCAGATGGTGCCTGATAATGGGTGAGAGGGTTTTATCGGTTCAGGTTTTTGAACATACCGGAAATCTTGTGATATCGTGGTGGCTGTTGCGAGGACGTGGTGGTCAACGGTGGCGGTCGACTGGTTAGGGCATGGGTTTTCGAGAAAATCGCGGGAGCTCCTTCTTTCGCAGGAAGGGAAATGAGACAGGGGAAGAGGAAAGGGAGGTGGGATTAATTAAAACATAAGGTTATTGCAGCGACAATGGTCGCCCCAATAAAGCGTCTGAAATCTAATTTTTTTGCAGCGACAACATTATCGCCGCAATAGACTAAAAATCGCCGTAATAGATCAAATCTGTCTATTGCTTTTACGGCTACACTATAATTCGCCAGAAATAGAGACTTTTTCTTGCGAAATGCTGAGATGTCGCTAGTTTATTGTCTTAACTGGAAAAACTAGCTTTTTCCTGTAAAATTTTTGTTGCCGGAAATTAAAGTGGCCGCAAAAGCCACTTTTTGTTGTAGTGTATATATATAAATATGAAAATGCTTATCTCATTTAGCATTTTGTTTTTTTTTAATATTAAAAAAATGAAGGAAAAAAATGTACATTAGGGCTGCATCGGGCCGAGTAGCAGCGCATATTATAGAAGTCTTATATCTGCGACATGTTTTGTTCTGAGCAAATTCATGTGCCATTTTATACCATTCTGGTTGCATTGATTGTTACTATAAATTACTCTCCATTTTGACGTCCGATCTCACATTCTTCTGCATTCAGATTGAGTTATATTTATGCTCATGCATACATACATTCCTCATCAATTAATTTAACTTTTTAATACAATAATCGTACTACTCTCACTTTTTTTTTTTTTTAAGCTTGATTAGAATAGAGAGATGCTTCCATCTTATTTTATCGTATCTCATCTCATATCATCTTATTATCCAAATACCACATATACAAACATTTTTTAATTTCTAATATTCAATTTTTTTTTTATCTAATTATTACAATTTTTCTAAACTTTCAAAAAAACACAAAAAATAATTTAATCTTTTCAAATTCTAAAATAAAAATAATATTAAAAAATTATACTATAACAATATTTAACTTTCTAATATTTTTATTCAATTTTTTATCTCTTTTTTTTTTCAAAATCTCATAAAACATTTAACTTAAACTATTTCTAACTCATCTCAACTCAAATATCTCACTACTATTCACAAACCATCTTAATTTATTATCCAAACCAAACATATTCTATATCTAGCTTTTAATAAAGTCTTATATTTGCTGTTAACAAATAATAGAATTAAAAAAAAAAATGGATGATCGAAATGTTATTGCCTAGCTTATATGATATTGTGAAATATCAGAAAGTCAATTGATGGAACCTTCGTGTGCATAGCATGATGTGGATTTTCCTACAAAATAAAAAAAGAAATAAAATAAAATAGTGACAAATAATTGCGACTACATCTATAATAACTAATTGTGAAATGCATTGACCTTCTATGAATTAGAGGAAATATTCAACTCCACCCCCACCTATCTTTCACACCTAATTAACACTCGGATTCTTGTGCCTTAACCACTTGATACTTACGTGCATGCCAACTGCTACACATCGTGTGCTTTACGTACGTCCTTTGAAGATACCTATTGCCTCAAATTCCGAAAACTAACAAAAATAAATGAACTGATAGATAAAGACAAACATAATTTTTCCTCTCATGTACGTAGTAGAAGTACTAGTCGTATATATATTCATATATATTAAAGGCAAAGCCGCAAAATGATGATGATAAACTAGACAGAACACATGGCCTGCGCAGAATATGGTTTGGCCAAATGTTAACTCATGTAATAAGTCCAACCACTACATTTTTAATTTATGCTATTTGGTCACAGACAAAGAAATAAGGCTAAATTAAGAAACGTTCATGATGCTCTTTGGTTGTAAAAAAAAAAAAAAAGCTAAAAGCATATAGATGGAAATGAAACTACGTTTGAATGTGAAATTCATCTCAATCCATTTCAAACTAATTATTAATAAAATTTATAATTTTTTTAATTTTTCATAAAAAGTTAAAAAATTGAAGCGCCGCATACTCCTTTGAAAAAAATGATATTTATTATTAAAAATATTTTTTTCATGTAGATCTTATATTTATTCATTTTTTTTCAAAAAAAAAATCGCACTTACGCATTTGATCTATGACTGCAGATATTATTTCTCTAATTAATTTATGATGTCACGTGATTTATTAAGGAAAAAAATTATATTCAAAAATACAAAAATAGGAAGATTAAAATTCTGGGTTCCTTTTACTGCTTGTGTGTTTGTATTTTTGTAAGATGAGTGATATTTACAATCATAATGTGTGTAAGTCTGACGCACTCATTTTAAAAAAATAATTAAATATGGAATCCACATAAAAAAATCATTTAGAACAATGGATCCTATTTTTTCAAAGGTGTGCACGAGGCTTGCATACTTTAGGACTGATCTGTTATTATTTTTGAAAAACTTTATTAATAAGAAAAATGATATTTGTAGTTCTAGAGTGTGCAAGTCTCGCGTATTCATTTTTAAAAAAATAAGTAAATATAAGACTCACATGAAAAAACCATTTTTTTAAAGGTAGACTCCACTTTTTAAAAAAAATGAATACGTGGGACTTGTACATCTTAGAACTGTATCTAGTATTACTCTTTTAATAAACCACATGTCATGTTAAGAGAGTCATTTGAACTCTAAATTTGAGATGACCAAATAGCATTATTCTTTAATTTTGATCTTATTTGCATTTGTGGGGCACGCCCTCTCCTAAAAATAAAAATGTTAGATATAGTACTTTCAAGATATACAAGTATCATGTATTTAATTTTAAAAAATAGAATCACCTTTAAAAAGTGATTTTTACATGCACGTCCCAGGTTTGCAAAGTTTTCTTTACGGGAAATGATTATATAAAAATTTTGTAAGTTACGCGCAATTCCTAAATTTTGTAGTGAAAATCTAGAGCCCATAAGAAAAAAAATCAATTTTTCATAGTGGATCCCACCACTTTTAGTAACGAGAATGCGAGAAACTTGCACAATCTTATCATTTTTTTAAAGATAATGCGTAAGACTTGGATATTTTAAAATTATTTTAATATTACTCATTTTCTTTACTAAAAATTTAGGGAACTAGAAATTTTAAGAATGTACAAATCATTTCTTCTTCTTTTTTTTCTAACTTTGACAAGAACATTTAGGGTTCATTTAGACACTTGAATTATAATTTTGTAAATATTAGTGAAATTGTTTGAATTAATATGTTTATTGGATTTTAGAAAATATGAAAGAAAAAGTTGAATAAAAATATTATAAAGCTAAAAAAATTATTTAAATATAATTTTTATTTTGAAGTTTAAAAAAGTTGTATTGATTTTTGTGTTTTAATTTGAAATTTATAAAAATTATAATTAAAAATTAAAAAGTGTTTTGTGATCGAGTGATACATGAAAATGGATTTATGAGAAGTTTTAATAACTTTTAATTATCCAAACGTACCATTAAATTCTACTTAAATAGTAGTATTTTCTTATGCTTTTCTCTTTTTAAAGAATAATATTATGTAAAGTCATAAATTATATAAGCGTCGTACATTTATTTTAAAAAAATGACATCCAGTTAAAGAAATTAAATATATTTTCATGTGCTCTCATAAGTTTTTTTTTTTTTTAAGAGAAACTATCATCATTCATTCATAAAAAAAACTTATATCCATAATCGGATACATTCTGAGATGTCTCTATATTAAACACGACATCATAAATTAAAATAATACATTTGGAACTTCACCAGTACACTATTTATTTTTGTGACTAGTCTGATTTTTACTATTACTGATTCTCTTGATAGACAAACGTCCAAAAGATAATACTCTCTGCCAAAACAAAGACTCAACCTCACTCTTCATAAAAAAAGAGGACTCAACCTCTGAAGACAAACGTTTGAAAGAAGAACTCTTTATTTTATTTTAATTAACAATAAGGAAATAAAAAAGAAAAGTAGTAAAATAGATGCAAAAAATGACGAATTATAGTTTGAACCAATTTCAATAGACCCTGGAACCTGTGACAGCCCATGAAGGCTACACACGTCTTTTTTCAACCACAACGGTCAAATTTGAAAGATTTGATGTTGGCGAGTCTGGTGATCTGGGTCGTGTGTCAAGAAGAGCTGCCGGAAGGAGCTGCGAGTGAGAACCATACGCGGTGATTTTTGCAAAACTACCAATTTTCTCTAAATGATTTTCGACTTATGAATTTACTTGTGCCGTGCATGTCTTTTGAGAGTTGTCAAAAAGTTATAAATCTATCTTTTTCCATCTTAAAAAAAGTAAAATAAAACTAAGTAAAAAAATTTTTAATAAATAGAATGGATGAATAAAAAAATAAGAAAATGAGAAAGATGAGGAGAGAGAGACAGGGGGAAGGAGACACCTAAGGTTTTTTCTCTAAAGAGTACGTCCTATTCCCCACGGTAAATGGGATAACTCTAGAGGAGGGGACTTAGATTATGTTTGGAAGTTTCATCTTCAATAAAATTCTCATCTCATCTCATCTCATCATTACAACCTTTTCAAATTCCTATATAAAATATAATAAATAATTCAACTTTTTCAAATCCCAATACAACTTTTTCAAATTTCAATTTAACTTTTTCAAATCTCAAAACTAAAAAATAATATTTTAAACTTTAAAACAAAACACAAAATTCTCATCTTACCTTCCAAACATAATCTAAGGCTTCGTTTGTTTTTAGAAATGAGATGAGATGAGATGAAATTTTTTTAGATGAGATGAATTGTTTATTTTATTTTGTATTTAAATTTGAAAAAGTTGTAATAATTAGGTGAGAGAAGATGAGATGAATTTGAAAAAATTGAATTGTTTATTTTATTTTGTATTGGAATTAGAAAAAGTATAATGATAAAATTGAGATAAGATAATATGTTTTATGAAAACAAACGAGGTCCAGTCTCTTCGTGTGGATAAAGTCTTTCAGGTTGTATTTGGATGTAAGATAATTTTAAATATTATGTAAAAAAAAAATAAAAAGATAATAATAAATAATAAAAATAAATAAAAATAAAAATAAAAAAAATATAATATAATATTTTTAAAAATTCTGTAAATACTCTACTACTCAAACTTAAGTTAGGGCGCAAGCGACGTCCAGTATCTTTAAAAAATTATAGACCCCACAATCAAACATTAAAAAAAAAAAAAATCATTCGTGTGAAAAAATAACGGTTAAAATTGTTTTATTGTGTGTGGGGGCATTGTGATTTATGAAGAGAGCACAAGTAATTATCTCCCGCCTGCAGTTTTGTTTATTTATTTAATTGAGTGCTCCCGCGAAGTCATCATCAAATATCAAATATCAAATCAGAGATACGAAACAACCGTCACGGCCCAATGGTGTGTAATGATCATGAGAACAAAAGAGATGCTGTGAGGAACCGCAGCGTGACGTTAGGAGACAGCTCGAAAATAGAAGGTGGACCAGACCGGGAAGCTTTCGCTGTCCAAGCTGTCAAAAACTCGTAAAGAAGACCGTATTTATTGAAAAGGTCGGAGTGGGTCCCACGCTAAAAGCAGTTAGCAGTGACCTCAGATATCTGACTTTTCGGCTCAATTTCCGATTTGCTAATAAAACAGTACTCTCCATCCCCCCTTCTCAGTTCTCACTCCATTGATTTTGATTTCTCGCGTTTGTTTGTTATTCATTCAAGTCACATATTCTCTCTCTCTCTCTCTCTCTTTAAAAGGTTATCATAGCATTTTAAACCAAAATGCCTCGTCATATTATAATCTGAAACGATTTAATGCGATGTCATTTTATTATAATAAAAATGATTTTATGATATAATATATCATAATAAAATATAATTATATTTTAAGTTTCTTACGAGAATAATTATATTTAAATATTTTTACACTACACGCATCATAATTTAATTTAAAAAATAAATTTTACAATAAATTTGAAAGCCTTAAATGATAATTAACGGATGAAGATAAAGGAAGGTAGTTTTTTCTTACTTGTTTAACATATCAGTTAGAAACTTTAGATAAAAATAATTTAAGAGAACCGAGCTATATTATCAGTCATCACGCTCTTGGTTAATCCCATATCATTGTTAGAGAGTAACTTGCACGGAAAAATAACAATTTTTATTGAAATTCAAGTTATAAATTATATTGATCATTCAATTATTCAAACGCCTCACACATAAGTAATATTTATTGAGTCGTTTTGTTCACAAGTTGGCGCGAAGAACAATCATGTTGATTATTTAATTTATATTATTTAAATTTATAAATTCTTCTTACAAATTAAAACATGCCACATCAGAAATAGTTAGTGTGTATTCTGCAGTTTACATTATAAGTAGCAATATGTGATACGATTCGTGAGCCCAACACGAAATTAGCAGGTTTAGATTGATATAAATGAGTTCAAACCAAAACGAGTTGAACCGTGAAGACAAAATTAAAAAGTAGCTCAATAATGGATCAATCCGTTTGACCTGCAATAACTTGTTTAAAATTTATTTTAAAACTAAAATTGTATTATTGTTTGATTATAATATTTGTATTACTCAATATCCTTATATTTTTATTTTTGAGATTGTAGCTATGAACCTATGCTCATATTTGTTATTATTGGCTGAGTTAATCTTCTGGCTGGTCAAGTTGTTGATCTCCAAAGAGCAGCTATCTAATGGGTGAGTGTCACATAGGCTTCTCACCTTAGCTATCATGTGCCCCCACTACAGGAGATCACGCATGGTGGCTCATCCCTCATCCCCTCTCCATCATCTCGCACAGAACACACACGAGGAATGAGACCCTCTCTACCCCCCCTCCACCCCCTCTCTTCGTTGTTGCTTCCATTGTTCCTGACCTCCTCTCTTGATTCTCACATGGAAAATCAAAATTTTCCCAAAAATTAAAGGAATATCAATGATTAATGTCCAAAATTAGTTCATTACTATCGCCAACGAAAAACATTAATGGGTTAATGGAGTAAACTTGAAATACGACCAATTTGTTACAAAGTTCAAAACTTTCCATTCATATTATTTTCTCCCCGATTCTTTACCAGTAAACAAGCAGAGGAAAATAGGAAGAAAAAATTATTGTATGATATATTAGTTAAAATTGTATAGGATTTGGCGAGCTTGAAGGAATTGGAGATTTATCAAAGAGATTGGCGACGTCTTCATATTTGGAACTGAACAAACCCCAACCGTTGAGCTTCTTTTTTGCCTTTTTCTAGAACTCCTTTACTCTCGCAATCTGATCCCCCATTTGATAATGCTAAGATTTTTCTCCTGAGTTGGGAGAGAAAAGATCAAAGAGGGAGAGAATTATGCGATGGAAAAAATGTTGCTATTAAGGTCAGGTTTGATTGTCATGAGAAAGGGAGTGCATTTTAGCTTTTGTAGTCTTGGGTTCAGTTGGGTTTGGAATACTAAAAGAGTTTGTATGTGGGCGTTGGAGATGGTGGGCGACGGCAAAATTATTGGAGGGTGATTAAGCAGCGGTGGGCAATGACGGCAAGAGAAGAGGGAGGTGATGAGGTTGAGAAACGTGAGGAACAAATGGGGTGATGCACCTCTTTTCGTTCATGTGAAACATGAGACGTGCAAAGCGCTATTAGTATATGCAAAGTACTGTTATTGGAGTTATAATATTTTTTTTATAATAGATTAAAATCTAATAAATATTGAATCCTACTTGCGGCATAAGTCACACGTGAGGCTTACGCACTACACTTATAAGCGGACCTCTTCCACCATTTGAACGATTGGCACTTGGAGAAGCTCTTGGAGGGGCGCGTGTCAGCCCTAAGCTGTTGAAAATCAGCAGATCAATAAAGTTGAACGGTGCTAACGGTAAAAAGCTAGAAAACTAATTGGAAATAGACAAAGATGAACTGAAATAAATAAAGTCGTGGTCGGCGAGGAGGGGAGGTGGGTGGAGCACCAACCCTCCTCCCCTGTGAACGGAGACTTTTCCTGGATGGGGCAATGGAGAGTTTGTAGAGAAAATAATAAGAGAGAGGAGATGGGGCACTTTTTATTAGGACTGTTTATCCTGGCCGGATTTTTTTCGGCCCAGTCCGGAACCTGGATAATCGGATTCCGGTTACGGGTTTCGGCCCGATACCCGGATGATTAAAACCGGGTATAGCCGGGCCGGGTACTAGATTTAAAACCTGGAACCCAGATTTTAAACCCAGTACTCGAGTTTCTTTTTTAGTCTATGAACCTACGGTTTCTCAATTTCTCTTCTGAAATTCGGATTAAGTCTCGTACACCCTCTCTCTCTCTCTCTCTCTCTCTCACAATTCGAAGAAACCCTAGCCTCCCTCCCTCATTGCCGATGAAGAAACGCTAGCCTCCCTCCCTCAGTGCCGACGAAGAAACCCCGTCATCCTTGTGACCCCGTCATCGTCATTGTCGACTTGCCTCATCCTTGTGACCCAAGGTTTGTTCTCTGCGATTTGGGTCTGTTTTATTGGTCTGTTTTGTTACGATAAGACAATGCTATTTGTTGATGTTTCTTCTCACCCTCTCTATCTCGCGTTGTTAGATACCTTGAAATGACGATGATGAAATGCTACGGCTTGTGTAGCATTTGTTCAGGTAAGATCTGGGTTTTTTTTGTTATTTTGTTAAACATGGGTATAAAGTATATGCTGTTAGTTTGATTGATTTGGATTTTTTCTTGTTATTTTGCTAGTAAAATGGCCTAGATAACGTGCCCTTTCTAGGGAAGATTATAGTTTCTCATTTGGCCTTAGGTCTTTTTAATGGCCACTGCCAAGAGAGTTAACAAGTAGTTGTTTATAGCCTTAGCTATTCTTAACATAAATCTAGTTTTTCATTTTGATATTTTGCTAGAACTGTTATTTTTTCTGGTCCTTTCTGCGACTGAGTTTTTGTTCTCTCTGTTGATTTTGGGTTTATTTTGACGTGAATGTTTGAATGTGGTAATCTTTGTATAGTATTTTTATGGGTTAGATCTGGATTTGTGAGACCTAGAAGGGGAGAAGAGTGAAAATATCCATAACCACAGAGTCTCCTAATAAGATCTGGATCTGGGTTTGTGAGATCTATTTGTGATTGCCCAATACAACAATATTACATTATACTGCTTGGTGGATCATGTGAGGTTTGGATAACTGCCATTATACGACTCGTGTATCCCTTCCCTTGATAGAAAACATGTCAGTTTCAGCAATATATGTAAAATTAGCATGTCCTCGTCAATGTATTAGGACTAGTTAGTGATTCTCTAATGCATATATGTTTATAGCTTGTGATGTTTAACTTTTGCATCCCTACTCTGTTTTTCTAGTTGCTTGTCTTGTGTTGGGTTTTGTTGGTAATGAATAAGGAGGAGGAAAAGAACAATAAGAGTGTAAATTTTCTGTGATTCACTCATCTTAAGTTCTCGTATGATGCTTGGTAAAGCCTAATCTGTTGGTGCTTCTTCTAGCTTTTGAAGTGGATATGTGCTTGTGTTTAAGCAATATTTGGAAGCTAAGTTAAAAGGGTACCCAGCTCGTGGTCGACGTGAACTTTTGTGTATTCCACCAAGTCACTAATTCTATTGTAGTTGTACATCCTTTTAGATTTACCCATGTACTTGATTTTTATCATTTAGTACTGTATTGTTTGGCTTGATAAAAGAACGTGTGCAACCTATTAGTCAAAGGGTGGGGTTCGGCTCATTTTTGTGGAAAATGTTCTTTGAGAAGCATGATGACTACAACGTAGATGGAATAAAATATTTCTTTCATTCCTGAACACTTTTTGACTTGAAACTTTTTTTTTGTTTTTGTTTTGTAGGATCTCTTTCAGTCCAATCACTTGAAGTTGCTATTTGGTGTGAGATTAAATCATTAATGAACATGCTACTGATTTTGTAATTCATATATTGTAATTTTATATTTTGTAATGTAATGTATAAATAACAAATAATGTAATATGTAGTGGATTGCATTGTGATGCATGCATAGATGAATATTGAATTTTTTTTTTTTTGTTTTACATGCATTTAGTATTTTTAGAACACAAATATTATGTCTTTCATGAACTTGACGTTTTAGAAAAACAAAATTAGTAAAATAAACGCTTTAACTTAAAAAAAAAAAAAAATCCAGGTACAACCCAGAACCCGAATTTCAAAACTCCGAATCCATCCCGGATGGATTTGACCTGGACCAATCAGGTTCAGGTTTTGGCCCGGATTTGAAACCCGGGTTCCTGTCTGGGTACACCTAAGTTCTCGGATTGAAACTCAGATGAACACCCATACTTTTTATTATCTTTGATTATTTTTATTTCTTAATAAGAATTAAATATCAATAATCGACACCATCTCATTTTAATAAGATAAAACTTCGAATTTTATTAAAAGATTATCTTATTAGATTATTTATATAAATAATAGTGCAAATTACATAATTACTTAATAATTACTTAGATAGACTGACCGTCCCCACGCTCCAAAGTCGCGTCTCCATTGTCTGTCGCTGCTGAAGTGCCACTATTTCTTCCTCCATCTCATTTCCTGCTCCTCTCCCTCGCCCCTTTCCCTACATTCCATCCATCCATCCTCCGGGCCTTTTATCTCTCCTCTCTCTCAAAACCCTAACAAAACTCTCTCTCTCTCTCTCCCTCTGTTCGCTGAAAAAGCTCGCAAGCTCGCTCGCGACGTCAGTCATGAAAGCACCAGAAAACGACCCAATAACCCTCTCCAACCACCTCATCCGTTCCCTCCTAGACTGTATCCCACACGCTGAGACCTTCAGAGGCAAATGGTCTCTAGTCAGAACCAAGCTCACTGACCTCCAAATTCACCTCTCCGATTTCGCCGACTTCCCCAACTCTTCCTCATCCATCCCTCTCTCTCTCGACCTCCTCCACTCCATTTCCCACACATTGACCGACGCCATCTCCCTCTGCCAAAAGTGTCAGACCCCTAATTTCTCAGATGGTAAGCTCAAGACCCAGAGCGACATCGATTCCATCCTAGCCAAGCTCGATCGCCACGTCAAGGACGCCGATATTCTGATCAAGAGCGGGGTTCTCCGAGACGGCGTCGCCCCGAGTACCTCTTCTTCCTCTAAGAGAGAGGCCGCTCGGGCTGAGTCGAGGGGCTTGATTACCCGCTTGCAGATTGGGAGCGCCGAGTCCAAGAACTCGGCCATGGACTCCTTGCTTAGGCTTCTCGAAGCAGACGACAAGAACGTGATGATCGCTGTGGCTCAGGGAATGGTTCCCGTGCTCGTTCGCCTACTCGATAGCTCCTCCTCCTGGGAGATGAAGGAGAAGGCCCTCGCCGCGATCTCTAGGATCTCTACGGTGGATAGTAGCAAACATGTGCTGATCGCCGAGGGTTTGTTGGTTTTGAACCATTTGCTCCGTGTTTTGGATTTGGGAAGTGGATTCGCCAAGGAGAAAGCTTGTGTGACCCTCCAAGCACTGACCTTTTCGAAGGAGAACGCAAGGGCGATTGGGTCTCGAGGTGGGGTTTCGTCGCTGCTGGAGATTTGCCAGGCCGGCACGCCGGGTTCTCAAGCTTTCGCGGCTGGGGTTCTGAGAAATCTCGCCGTGTTCAGTGAAATCAGAGAGAATTTTGTCGAGGAAAATGGGGTCGCCGTTCTTTTGGGGCTTGCAAGTTCAGGGACCGTATTGGCGCAAGAGAATGCAATTGGGTGTTTGTGCAATTTGATCTCCGAGGATGAAAGTTTGAAGCTTCAACTTTTCAAGGAAGGTGGGATTGAGTGTTTGAAGAATTTCTGGGACTCGGCTCCTACGGTTCAGAGTCTCGAAGTCGCCGTGGACTTGTTGAGGCGCTTGGCCTCGTGCCCCTTAATCGCCGAAGTTGTTGTTTTAGATGGGTTTGTAGCCCGGCTTATGGGGGTCTTGAATTGTGGCGTTTTAGGGGTGAGAGTTGCGGCGGCTCGTGCTGTGTACGAGCTGGGATTCAGCACAAGAACTCGGAAAGAGATTGGTGAATGTGGTTGCATTGGTCCTTTAATCAAGATGTTGGATGGTAAGGCTGTGGAAGAGAAAGAAGCGGCCGCCAAGGCCTTGTCCATTTTGATGTTATATGCAGGGAATCGGAAGATTTTCAGGAAGGATGAGAGGGGAATGGGGAATGCAGTCCAGGTTTTGGATCCTTCGGTTCAGAATTTAAATAAGCAATACCCTGTTTCCATATTGGCCTCACTTGCGCATTCAAAAAAGTGTAGGAAACAAATGGTTGCTGCCGGTGCTTGTGTTTACTTGCAGAAGCTTGTTGAGATGGATATTGAGGGGTCCAAGAAGCTATTGGATAGCCTTGGTCGTAGCAAGATTTTGGGCGTTTTCTCCAGACCTTAGCAGTGGATGTTGATATTGAATTTGGCGCAAAAACATGGTTATAGGAACACGAGGATCATTTCCATTGATCTGTATGTAAAATAGTTGTGTTCTTTTTTCAGTTATTATTTTTTTGGTTTGTTTTTATCTGTTTTAATGTTCATGAGCGCTGTTTATTTGCGGTAGAAAAGCCGATGTTGCTAGCTTAATTCTTGATGAATACTTCTTCTGTGTAGAGACATGATCTAGGTTTGGTGACCTAACTGGATTCGAGTTATTTTATTGTTTTTCCCTCCCTCAAAACTTAATAAATTTTATTGCTTTCTAATATGTTTGCTCCGACTTTTGTTCTTGTCCTCTTTCTTCTATTTACAGAGCAAGCCTTCTCTCTGTCTTTCTTGCTCATTCACTTTCATTTCTTTCTGCACGAAAACTCATTCTGTATTCCTTGGAGTTATTTTCAGGATTGATGCTAATTAGATATCTCTATTAGAAATTGCTTGCCAATTATTGCCCAGTGTTCTCTAATTTTATTGGGTAGAAGAAATCTTCGCGGCTGATACATTTTAAAGAACAGGACTTCTACATCCACAAATGAATTATATAAAAATAATCTCGCAAGCTCATATGGTTTCATCTGATCCATTAGATCTACTTTACAATAAAAGTAATTTTATAATTTGATGAACCATAACAAGTCACGTCAGTTTGTGAAATTATTTTTATTTAATCTCTTTGTGAGTAGAGTATTTCCTTTTAAAGAAACGTGGAACTTGGTTTTAGGCCATTTGAGAAGCATTTCCTTATCATTTGCAGTAATGAAGGTTGTTTCGTAGCTCTGAAACCAGGTAGGCAGGCATTGCAAGCCAACTCCCGTTTCTTATTATTTTGACGAATTAGTTGGTTTCTACACAATTTAATAATTTAGATTTTCACATTAATTTATTACCCGTTTGCAATTTTGCTCAAGTCTCTCCTGTTTGATGTCCACCTAATTGTGGGTCTAATACATGTGCATTTGTTCTTGACCACGTGCATTTGTTCTACGCGTTGCCTGAAATTGCACTCTTTTGTGTTGGCAGTTACCTAAACAAGTAGGGATCTGCAATAAAAAAGCGTTTCGTTTTGGTGCAGATTGCAATATCGATACCCCGGTTGGACATGAAATGAGACAGCTCAGTCCGGTGAACCTTATTTACTCCAGTGGTTTGCCTTTCCAATTTATTAATATCGTCAATTTATTAAAGAATCGAAAAAATCTATTTCGGACTCCTAACATACCACTAATATTCTACCTCTGGTATTGATATTTTTACTTTTTTCTTTTTTTACTACCATTCTAATGCGTCTTACTCGTAAGTTTACATAAGAATGGTAAAAGAAAAGTATTACAGCCACATAAATTTTACAGAAAAGTAAATTCATAAAATCTTATGATTTCATATGATACGTTAAATTTATTTTATAATAAATATAATTTTACAATCTATTGTATCACATCAAGTTACATAAATTTATAAATTTATTTTTTATAGAATCTTTTTATAACTAAAACATTTCTATAAAAACTAAAGAGCACAACTCTAACATAAGCTGAGATTCTTATGTAAGCATTTCCAATTTATGAAATGTGTTTCATATATATATATATATATATATATATATAAACTCTTACAGGTCAAGGCCAATCAGGCCGCTGTTCCAATCTAAAGTGGTCCAAGATGGCGGACTAGCCACCACATAGAGCTAGTTACAAGGAATTTCATCGCCCAAGAAGGAATAGCAAATGGGCCACCGGCCCACCACTCACAAGTCACCATCCAGATGGCGATACGGTGGACAAGTCGATAGATCACACCCAAGTTCCCAACTCCTTGAAAGATGGCCAAGCAAAGCTAATTGCTCCTCTTTTGGGGAAATGTCTCTTGACACGAAAAAATGAATATGCCTTAAGGCAAAGGTCAACTCGTTATCTCTTGTTTGGAAACTATCTCATCTTATTTAATATCAAAATTTTTGATAATTTTCTTTTTAAATATCACCAAAATACAAACACTTTTTAATTTTAAATTTATAACATTTTTATCTAATCATTATTTTATCATTACAACTTTTTCAAACTTTCAAATAAAATATAAAAAATAATTCAATATTTTCTAATACTAAAGTAAAAATAATATTAAAAAAATAATATTCTAATAATATTTTAACCTTATAATATTTTTATTTAATATTTTTTCTTTCAATTTGTAAAACTCAATAAAACATCTTAAATCAAATATTTTATTATTATTTATAAATTATTTTATTATTATTCACAACTTTTTCTTTTCATTCCTAGACGAGGCTTTAAAAGTTCAAGAGATACAGACTCTCATCGCTTTAAAGAAAATAATACTGAAGAAAGCGCAAAATAAGACTCTTCTTTATAAGGGGCATTAAATGCAGTCACCAAAGTACAGTTGCCTTAAAGGAAGATTTGGGTATGAGAAAAGACATAAAATGTTTTATGTTATTTTATTTTTTAAACATAATTTAAATATAAAAATTTTAAATTAATTATTATAATTTTTTTGAATTAATCATTATAATTTTTTCAAAATTTCAAATAAAAAATAATTATAACTTTTTCAAATCTTAAACAAAAATAATATTTTAAAACAACATTCTTACAATATTTTGATTTTATAATATTTTTTCTCTTATTTTCTAAAATTTAAAAATACTCTCCTCAAATTATTTTACTATTATTTATAAATTATCTTATTACTATTTATAAAATTCTCAACTCTTCATTTCCAAACCACTCTTAAGAGAATGTCCGTTGCACAATAGTTTAAAAAGTCTATTATAAATGAAAATTTTTATACGAAAGTCTTCTATTTAATAGTATGTGATTTATTATTTTTATTATTTTATTTAAATATATATATTTAAATATTATATAAAAAAAAGTGTATGGTAGAAATCTTTTTTATAAAATTTATTATTATAAATAACTCAAGTTACGAGGTAAAAAAGGTTCATTCTTTGTACACCTTTTATGCTCGTTAGTACATCCTTAGTCAACGCTATCTTTATATTTTCTCGTAGGTACCTCATTCCTTGCATTATCTTTACTGTAAGTTGTATTTTTTTTTTATTGGTTAAACACCGCGAAGAAAACTATATTTCTTCTGGGAGTAAGAAGCTCATAGTAATATTCAGTAACAAACTTGGTAACTGTTCATCTATCTCCATCTTTCTTTACACTCGTCAAGCTTGCACATCCAGTTATTCTCTCTTTCAATGCAATGACGATGAAACCTTTCCCATAAACGATCATATAAAGTTTATACCACCTAATGATTTGTCTTCCTTTGAAAGTCGAATAGTATTATAAGTTCTAAAACTCGTTTGTCTTGCATATGCGTGGGCCACTATATATATATATATGTATGAAGAAGACGACAAGACAGTTAAAAATTCTTGTAGGCAAGCTCATGTTTTATTAATGCTGTCCTATCATTTCAACTTCAGTGTAGCTCTACCAACTGGCCGGGGATCAGCATGCACGAAGGAGATACCTTTCACTTTTCTTTTGCGAAAAGTATATTAATATAATTCCTAATATATACACTTTTTAGGAGACAGTAACCTTAAATATATTAAAAACTAAGCAACTATGTATATTATGGCCATAAGCCCAAAAATAAAACAAAAAAGTAGTCCCAACTATCATCGTTTCGACAATTTTCTCTGAAAACTACTAAAGCTGTCAAATTATACCTTAAACTATCAGTTTTGGTAAATTCTACAGTACTTGGTTTAGATTTAATCGTTAAGACCAATGAGAACAAGGATATGTAAACAATCTTGAAGATCAAATATTGATAGAAGATATGAATCTTCAAAAACGTAGTTTTGGGTGCAAATTAAAAAAAGGAAAAAGGTAATAGTTTGGAAGAAAATACAAAAGTAAGAAGTTCCATTATAAGATTATTACGTCCCATCATCATGTCCCCATGTCGTTATTATTCTTCTTCTTCTATGGATAGTGGAGAGGGCATCCTCCAGTCATCCTGACCAGTTAGTCTCTAAAGTGGACCTGGCCCCCTATTTGTGATCAAAATCTATATCATTACAGAGAAGCCTAGCCCAATATCAAGAGAACCCAGCCCACAATCAATATTGACTAGATAACTATTTAGTTGGTGGCAGAAAATAAAAGAGGTTATCATTCAAATTTGTTAAAGATGAATCATCATCTCTAAATTTGAATTCACATAAAGGATAATCATTATTTGATAAGGGAATAAAGATAACTCATGGAGATCTATATAAAGAAAAAGATCAAGGTAAGAAGGGATCGAATGGTTTGTTATTATTAGCTAAATAAATTATTATCTTAGGCATCAGAGGCATCCCCTTGGACCCACCAGTTTTCTACTCTTTGGTTGTAGGTGATCGTAAGGTGGTGGCGGTGAAACACGTCCACAACAATTGGCGCCGTCTGTGGGATTCAAAAAAATCTCACATTTAGCGTGCTTTTCACATGCCCATCACCACTCGGTCTCAGGCAACTAGAGATCAGGGAGAAACTTCACAAAGTATGGAGGAGAAACTTGCGGAGATGGAGAAAATGATAAAAAAACTTTCCACAAAGGTGGATTTATTGCGTAAGGAAAACGAGACCCTTAAGTCACGAAACGAGCCGTTGGGAGAAGATGCTACACCCAATCAAGCTGACAGGGTAAAAGTGGAGGCAAACAGTACGAGCAAAGGTCGAGGATGAGGAAGCAAAAAAATTGCACCACAACGTACGTAGCTTGATGGATAAGTATGAGGAGATGGCCAGAAAGATAGGGACGTTCTCTTCAGTGGATCAATTGCTAACAAGCACAAATCTACCATTCTCCACGAAAATTATGACAATGCCTTTGCCTGCAAAGTTTAAAGTCTCGTTGATAGATCTATATGATGGCTCAAAAGACCCTGTGGAACACCTTGAGACTTTCAAGGCCCATATGACGCTTCACGGATTCCCAGTGGAGATTGCGTGTAGAGCTTTTCCTTTCATTCTAAAGGGATCGGCGAGAGGATGGTTTAGTGCGCTATAGCCAAATTCCATAGAGAGTTTTGAAGAATTAGTTTAATAGTTTTTGACCCAGTTCATGGTGAGTAGGAGGCGCAGGAGCCCTACTGCATATTTGTTAACTGTCAAACATCAAGAGGATGAAAGTCTAAAAGCATATTTGACATACTTCAATAAAGAGAAGATGGCTGCCGATGATCAAGATGAAAAAATCATGTTGACAGCATTACTGGGAGGTATTTGGCCAAGAAGCCCTTTCATGGCCAAGATGGCTCGAAAAATCCCTTCCACTTTATGAGAGTTCATGGACAGGACTGATGATTTTGTTAATGCTGAAGACACCTTGATCGCCTTAACCACCCAACCAGAAAGGAGTGAAGGGGAATCAAAATGAGGACAGAGGAAAGACCGAGATGAAGGTCAAAAGGTGAAAAGAGACCAGCAGAAGTCAAGGCGGGATAATAACTCAAGAAGGCATAATGGTGGTTATGTGCACTACTTTGACAAAACGAAGGTAGAAGAATCAATTAGCAATAATGAATGAAAAATTGAGAAGTACTGCACTTATCACCAAAAAATGGGACACAGAACTGAGGATTGCTACAACTTGAAACAAAAGTTAGAAGAAATGAGAGGCAATGGTGAGTTAGAATGCCTAATCGCCCAGAACATCACCCCTCCACGGCGTATGAATGAATGAAATATTGAGCATAAAAAGCGAAGAAGCAAGAGCCCTAGGCGACAAGAATCACCAAGAAGGGAAGGGAGGACAAATGAACCTCAAAACTGAAGAGCAAGGGCAAATGAAAACCATGGAAACCCACCTTTGGGCAAGATACACACTATCGCTGGTGGTTATACAGGGGGTGGCCCAACTTCCTCAGGAAGAAAGGCCTACGCAAGATGGGCAAGATATGAAGAAGTTTATAACGTGGAGAGACCTGTTGAACAGCCCCGGGTATAGGTTTCCCTGCGATAACTTTCAGTGATGAGGATTGCCGAGGGGTTGTATACCCCCACGATGATGCATTGGCAATAACGATGCTGGTAGCAAATTTTACCACAAGGAGAATATTAATTGATAATGGAAGCTCGGCAGATATCCTATTCTGGGACAAGTTCAACAAAAAGGGGATCAGCGAGGAACAATTGAAACCAACCCCAACTACGTTGAAAGGGTTCACTATGGATGTGGTGCAACCGATGGGGTCCATTACATTGCCAATATCTGTAGGCACAGACCTTTATCTTGCCACGACAGTGACTGAGTTTTTAGTAGTGAGAACTCAGTTAGCATATAATGCAAGCATTGGGCGACCGACTTTAAATGCATCAAGGGTTATCACCTCGACCTATCACCTAAAAATGAAATTCTTGACGAGGGCTGGAATAGGCGAGATACGTGCTGAGCAAGTCTTAGCCAGAGAATGTTATGTACAAGAACAAAGAGAGGTCAGCATTGTGGATACAGAAGAGCACACAGTCCTCCCACCAGAACTCCAGGTTATGGTAGCGGAGTTAGAGACTAGAGATGCAGACGCTCTAAAGCATGGAGAGGCAGATGAGCCCCTGAAGTTGGTCCCTCTTGAGCATAATCATCCTGAGAGCCACTTAAAGATAGAGACTAAATTGGTGCAAGAGGAGAGGTAGCAGTTGATAGACTTCCTTCTAGACCACAAAGATGTATACGCGTGGAGCCATAAAGACATGCCCAGGATAGACAAGGGGGTCATTGAACACGGGTTGAACGTAGACCCAAAAGCATGCCCAGTAAAGCAAAAAAAGTGAAACTTTAGCACTGAGAAGTACGAAGAAATCGTAGAAGAAGTGGATCGGTTATTAGCAGCTAGTTTTATCAAAGAAGCACAATATCCATAATGGCTGTCCAACGTGGTATTAGTAAAGAAGTCCAATGGGAAGTAGCGAATGTGCGTAAATTTCACCGATCTCAACAAGTCTTGCCCAAAAGACAGTTTTTCACTACCACAAATAGACTTGATAGTAGACGCAATAGCAAGCCATAAGATGTTAAGCTTTATGGATGCATATTCGGGATACAACCAAATCAAAATGAAGGAGGCAGATCAAGAGAAAACCGCTTTTAAAACTGACCGAGGATTATACTGCTATAAGGTGATGCCTTTTGGCTTGAAGAACGCTGGGGCAACTTACCAAAGGTTGGTGAAAAAAATGTTTAAAGACTAGATCAGAAGAAGCATGGAGGTGTACCTCGATGATCTACTGGTAAAAAGCAGGAAGTTTGACCAACACATAGAAGACCTTAAAGAGGCTTTTCAGGTTTTACATCAGTACCAGATGAAGCTCAACCCAATGAAATGCGCATTCGGAATACAGTCAGGAAAATTCATCGGTTTTATGGTCTCAGAGAGAGAAATCGAAGCAAATCTCGAGAAACTCAGAGCAATAATAGAGATGAAGTCACCCACGAACTTAAACGAAGTACAAAAATTGACAGACAATATCACAGCTCTAAATATGTTTGTATCATGATCAACAGATAAATGTCTTCCTTTCTTTCTGGTGCTTAAAAAAGCACGGGAGTGGAATGAAAAATGTGAAGAAGCATTTACTTAGTTAAAAGAATATTTGGTTAAGCCGCTATTGCTCAGTCACACCAAGTCAGGAGAGCCGTTATCATTGTACCTAGTAGTGATTCCAGACACAGTATCAGCTACATTGGTACTAGAGGAGGGGAAAGAGCAAAAGTTGGTGTATTACATAGCAAGGCGTTGAGAGGAGTAGAGGCCAGGTATCCAAAGGTCGAGTTGGTCACCTTCGCCGTAGTGGTAGCAGCAAGACGATTAAGGCCTTATTTTCAAGCCCATCTAATAAAGGTAATCACTTCATCGCCTCTACAAAAGGTATTGCAGAAACTAAACACTTTGGGAAGATTGGTCAAATGGTCAATTGAACTAAGTGAATACAACATCAGCTACATATCAATTGAACTAAGGACAAATTTTAGCTGATTTTGTAGCAGAATTTTTAAATTTCAGAGAAGAAGTCCACAAACCACCGGAGAGGAGTCCATGGCAAGTGTATGTAGAGGGATCAGCCTGCCGAGCAAGAGGAGGAGTCGGTGTGTACATAATAACGAGTGATGGGAAAGAATTGTACCCTGTAGTATGATTGGAGTTCAAAATTACAAACAACGAAGCCGAATATGAAGCAGTACTCGCTGGTGTGGCGATCACAAGGGCATTAAGAGGCGAGGAAGTCGAGATGAAAGCTAACTCATAGGTAGTGGTTGGGAAAATCACATGGGAGTATTTGGCAAGGGTATCCAAGCTAATAAAATACCTTCACCAAATTCAGAAGCAAAGCAAAGATCTCAAATATTTTCGAGTTGAGAAGATACCTCGAGGAGAAAATTTCAAAGCTGACTGCTTGACATGTGCAGCCTCAGCAAAGCAAGAAGAAGCATTACCATGGATGGTCGAGTTACAAACGATGGCTAATTCAGCAATAGGAGAAGAAAACCTACAGATCAGGGAAAGTACGCCAGGATGGGCAAATGATATCAAAAAGTACTTGGAGACAGGTGATCTCCCCTCAGCTCGGGAAGAGGTGAGAAAGTTAAGAAGCAGGGCTACCAGGTTTACCATAATTGACGGATTGCTTTATAGGTAAGGTTTTTCAAACCCATTATTGCGATGCGTAGCAAAGGAGGAAGCAGAGTACGTGATGAAAGAAATTCATGAGGGAATTTGCTGGAGTCACTCAGGAGGATGATCACTCGCCGCAAAGATTATGAGGGTGGAGTACTATTGGCCAAACACACTCAAAGATGCGAAGGAGGTTGCAAAAAGTGTGTCTAATGCCAGGTTCACGCACCAATCCCAGGTGCACCACCTAAAGAGCTGTGATCCATAATGTCCCCATGGCCATTCACTCAGTGGGGCGTTGACTTGGTAGGCCCTATGCCCCCAGCAAAGGAGGAACTAAGTTCATCATTGTAGCCTTTGATTACTTTACAAAGTGGGCAGAAGCAGAGGTGATGGCTACCATAACCGCCCAAAGTGTGACAAAGTTCTTGTGGAAGGCAATAGTATGCAAGTTCTGGATACCTCAATGTATCGCATCAGATAATGGAAGACAGTTCGATTCCGAGCACCATTGCCAATGGTGCGTGGAGTTGGGAATCAAAGTCAAGTACTTTTCCCTAGGTCATCCTTAGGTGAATGGACAAGTTGAGGCAACCAATAAAACCATTGTAGGAATATTGAAAAAGAAGATAGGCGATAAAAAGGGAGCGTGGGCCGACGAACTTCTAGAAACCTTATGGGCCTATAGAACTACGCCAAAGACTTCAATGAGAGAAACAACTTTCACCTTAGCTTACAGAAGCGAGGCCATGATTCCTGTAGAAGTAGGGTTACCAAGCCACATAAGAGGGAACTTTGATTCGGAAACAAACACGGCAAGATTAAAAGAAAACTTAAATCTATTGGAGGAAATAAGAACGGATGCAGAAGCCAGAGTTGCGACCTCTAAAAGGGAGGCAAAGCAGTATTTCAACAAAAAAATGAGACCTAGATCTTTCAAAATTGGTGACTTAGTGCTAAAAGAGACCGGCGTCACCACGGGAGAAGAAGGAAAGCTGGGCCCTCGATGGGAAGGCCTTATGTCATGACTGCATGCCATAGGCTGGGAACCTACCATCTTAAAGACACCACGGGGCATGCATTGCCCCACCCATGGAACTCAGAGCATCTACAAAAGTATTACGTCTAAGGCAAAGATATGTAAAAGTTCCGATTCATCAAGTTATATGCTTGTTTCCAATAATAAAATGAAGACGTTCCAAAAATTCATGCTTCATTGATTTACATATCAAATCCTATAACAAACCAAAATAAGGGATTCCTCATCAACAGCCAACATGGTTGAGGAATTCTCCCGCGAACCTAAAAAACTTAAGGGCTAAAACGGTCGAGGGACTCTCCTGTTAAACACCTTCTCGCCTACAGGCGACGTGGTCGAGGAATTCTCCCATGAGCCTAAAAAGTTAAAGGTTAAATGGCTGAGAGACTCTCCCATTAACATCTCTCCCCTACAGGTGAGGTGTTCGAGGAATTCTCCCATGAGCCTAAAAAGTTGAAGGTTAAAATGGTTGAGGGACTTTCCAGTTAAAATCTCCTTGCTAATAGGCGATGTGGTCGACGAATTCTCTCACGAGCCTAAAAACTTAAAGGTTAAAACGGTCGAGGGACTCTCCCATTAACACCTTCTGGCCTACAGGCATTGTTGTTGAGGAATTCTTCCACGAGCTTAAAAACTTAAAGGTTAAAATGGTCAAAGGATTCTCCCGTTAACATGTTCTCGCTGTGGTCGAGGAATTCTCCTACGAGCTTAAAGACGTAAAGGTTAAAACGGTCGAGGGACTCTCCCATTAACACCTTTTCGCCTACAAGCGACATGGTCGAGAAATTCTCCCACGATCCTAAAAACTTAAAGGTTAAAATGGTCGAGGGATTCTCCCATTAACACTTTCTCACCTACAGGCGACATGGTTGAGGAATACTCCCACAAGCCTTAAAACTTAAAAGGTTAAAAAGGTAGAGAGACTCTCCCGTTAAACACCTTCTCACCTACAAGTGACATGGTTGAGGAATTCTCCCATGAGCCTAAAACTTAAAGGTTAAAACGGTTGAGGGTCTCTCCTGTTAACACCTTCTCACCTATAGGCGATGTGGTCGAGAAATTCTCCCATGAGCCTAATAACTTAACATATGCAGAGTTCAAAAGAAGAAGAAGAAGAAGAGAACTTCAACAACCAACAAGTAAAGTTCAAAAGGCCTCAAAGTGGCTTATAGAGTTCGATTATGTACAAAACTCCAAAACAACAAAAAATATCAAATATAAGTAAAAAACAAATCATGATGGGGGTGCAAGCTAAAATTAAGATCGGCGACGAAAAGCGTTAGGCATCTCGTCTCGATTGAGGGAGTTACAGAAATGAAGGGCAACCTCACTAGCCTGGATAGACTTTCAGACCAAAGTTTGCAGATTTGTGGTGGGCTCTCGAAGAAGAAGCTCACGGAGCTGTTTAAACTCTATCTTAAAAGCTATACCCCAGGCTCGTGTACGAATCTTGGGGGCGGTAGCCAGCTGGGGAAGAACCTGGTTAAGGTCATTCTGAGAACGCTCCAAGGCAGGACCCAACTCTGCCAATTGTCTTTCTAGGATAAAAATCTTTTTCCTAGCAGACTTTACAACTTCATCAAGCTGAAGATATTGATGATCATTGTCTTTGAGAAGACCCCTCACCCAGGCCAAGTTTTTCTCAGCTTCAATTTTCATCCCTTCAATCACCCCTAGGCTTATGAGTAGCTCTCTCTGTTTGTTCCCAAGAGAGGCCAGGCGATAAGCATAGTCAGACTTGGACTTGGCTAACCCTTCAATCTCCAACTTCACACGATCAAAGCTACTGGCAAAGCCATCCCGCTCTTTCAAGGCACGCTCCACCTGAACAACCAACTTGTCTCGTTCCTTCTTAAAAGCCTCTGCCTGAGCATTTAAGTTGTCCTCTCTTAAACAACTCCCTCTGCTTGGTTCAGACGAGTGGCAAGGTCATCCCATTCCTTCCTGATTGCTACCACCTTTTGACAGTAATGGTCAGCATCCGCAGTTGAAGTCGCCAACTCCTCCTGGAGTGAAGCAACCTGGGCATGAAGGGTGACCAACTCACCATCGGATGAATGGGAATGAGCCTCAAGCTGAGCCAATTCCTTGGCCAATTGGTTCTTTTCGTCTTCCAGATGTATCCTATCATCTGCCAAGTCAGCAGCCAGGCGATCAACTCCCTAAAAAAGAAAAAAAGGGAGAGAGAGAGAGAGAAGGGGATGAACGAACTTAAAATACGTACTTCAAAACTAATGACTAGAATAACGAGTAAGAGGAAAATGAGCAATACCGGCGCAAAGACACTACGAAGCTATTGAACAAAAGCGTTGATGGCCTCTGCTTGGCAAGTGTGTAGGGATGCTGGGGAAATTAACGGATGGGAGTTTGAGGAACTTCTTGGGTTGATGGTTAGGGAGGATGCGATAATAAGATCCTCCTATGGAAGAGCAACTTCAGTCAAAATAAACAATGGAATGCTGACAAGTGGATTAGCAGGAGGACTCGAGCAGTTTTGGGACCCTACATCTCACTAGTTTGATCCTTGTGAGGTGCAGCCTGATCATTCCCGAGATTCTCCTTAGGAGCTGCCAAAGATGGTTCACCACTTCCCAAAGGAGAAAATACTAAACGATGGTGAAGGAATTGAAACCCTACCGCCACTAACATTGGAGAGGGCTGGAAACACCAAGGGCAAGTCAAGAGTAACCCCACCCAGTCGTCAAAGCAAGAGGAGAACTAGACTCTGTAGCTAATTCTTCAACATTCCTTTCCTCGTCCTCCTCTAATCGAGGAAGTTCTGATGGAACAATAGAGGGCATAAAAACAAGTGGTGAGGGCAAAATTAGCAGAGGCATAGAAGCCTTAAAGTACGAGAAGCTCGTAGAAGTAGAAGGAGGTACTGTAAGAAGGTCTGGATTCAAAATAAGAATGTCATTTTCCACTGGAGTATCAGTACCTTGTTGCGGCGCATCTTTAGCTGGAGCCGTCGAGGGGTGAGCAATGACTTTGGCAGCTAACTTTGCGGTGGTTAGTTCTTCTAGATCTTCCACGGCTAAGGACATGACATCAGCTAGAGAAAGAGGTGGTGAATCCACATAAGTGGCCATAACACTCGGTTCCTCCTGAGAAACGACCAACTTGGTGCTCCCACCTTCCTGGGAGATGGTTTTACTCAGCAACCCTTGAGAAGAGCTCAACATAACATCACCAATGGCCGGAAGTGATGCCCCACTTTGTTTTTTAAGGGAAGACACCAATTTTGCACCTTCACCCAGTGGCGAGGGAAGTAAAGAACCACCTTTGGATGAAATGGACTCATCCAAACGAGGTGAGTCTGGTTCATAATTACCATTTTTCTATTTTCTCCCACCCACCCAGGACGTTTCTTCTTTTTCAAATCACCTGCTAGTGAGGGAGCACCCAAAAACTCACGCCCTGAAATGTGGGCTCGGCTGGTGACCATTAGGAACTTCTCAATATTACTCAGGGATAAAGCACATCCGAAAGGTGCAATTTAGGATGAGCTTGAGCCCAAGACTCTATTAGCCTAACACCGGCCTTCTCACCAGGGGAAAGAATCACTTCATAATCATCCCCATCGGGAACAGGAGACTAGCATGCCCTTATAGATAACTCTTTAGCATCAACTTCATCAGCGGGGAATTCCCAACTAGAGCCAGTCACAAAGAAAATTTTGTTAGTCCAGTCCTTCACATGTGAATACTTACGCTCTAAATCAACCAAGTCCTGACGAGCCCTAAAGCAGCAAAGATTCCCATCCAAAAGCCTAAAACCATGAATGGAGAAAAATTCACAGACAGTCAGGTTTGGTATTCATCTCCCATAGGTTCCAGGACCCGTCGCCATAAAACACAGCAAGCCAACAAAATCCTCCAAGCATTAGGCATCAATTGAGCTGGAGCAAGCCTTAAGACATCTAACATGTCACAAACATAGCAAAATAAAGGGCAATCGAAGCTCCATAGTGAACATAGCAAAATAGAGGGCAACAGAGACAACCATACCTTTGGCATCGATGGCTTTCTAATTAGGGGCTGGAAATTTCAAGTCAACAGAATCAGGAATGTTGAAGTTGTTTTGGGCATTTTCTAGTTCGCTTGAAGTAATGGTTGAAGACTAGCAAGAACCACAAAAATGGAAGCCAAGGGAGCAACATCAATTTCGGGGAGGGAGTCGCGGGTGGAGAAGAGCCCGGAGCAACAATCACTGCCTTACCCTTTGTAGAGGAGGAAGCCATGGAAGGTTGGAAGAAGTTGCAATAAAGGAAAAGAGGAATGAAAGAACTGAGAGGAGGGAAATGCAAGAACTTAGAAAGAAGAAGAAGGCAAGAAACGTGAATAAAACAGAATACCAAAAGAGGAGGGAAAACGAGCATTAAATAGGAAGAGACTGAACATTAAAAAGGAAGTGAAGGTTGACATGCCCGAGGGGAAGAAATGACACTTGGGATAAAGTCCCATCATGCCATGCGTAATGAGACTTCGCGGGGTAACTGGAGAGGGCATCCAGACTGGTTAGCCCCTAAGGTAGCCCTGGGCCCCTACTTGTGACCAAAGTCTATATCATTACCGAGAAGCTCGGCCCAATACCAAGGGAACCCAGTCCACAGCCAATACCAACTAGATAACTATTTAGTCGGTGGTAGAAGACAAAAGAGGTTATTATTCAAATTTGATAAAAGATGAATCTTCATCTCTAAATTTGAATTCAAATGAAGGATAACCATTATCTGATAACTCATGGAGCTCTATATAAAGAAAAAGACCCAAGTAAGTAAAGGGATCGAATGGTTTGTTATTAATAGCTAAATAAATTACTGACTTAGGCATCGGAGGTGTCCCCTTGGATCCACCAACTTTCTACTCTTTGGTTGCAGGTGATCGTAAGGTGGTGGAGGTGACACACGTCCACAGCAGATAGCATATACTCTAAATGAGGAGTCTAAATCTGAATCTGTGTAGACTTAGTAGCAGAGAGGATAGTTAGCATAAGTAAAAAAAAGAGAGATAGGCAAGAGAGCATCACAACACTCGCAATTTTGTTACAGAATTTACCATAGTGATCACAAATTCAAGGCTAACTCGCATGGCTGTTCCCTTACCGTTCGGCTATCGCAGCCGCACATCCAGCATGAACCAATGACATCATAAACTATCACAATCGCAACCAAATAAATTATGTTAATGAAAACATCCTTTTCTCGGCGATATATGCCCAATTTTCATGAGAATTGAAGATATTTAAATGAAATGAAATAAAAATAATCACAAAACCAAGCATACCAAATCATGTAAGAACAAGTAGTAGTAGTAGTTGGCAGAGTTTGTGCCTGGACGACATAAAATGAAAAAAAAGAACAGGGACAACATAGAAAAGGCACATGCAACAACGTTTGCAAAAGCAAAAAACCTTCAAATGGGAGATTGAATTGTATATAAACATGGCATCCGAAGTTATTTGTGGTTCTTCTTCTTTCATGTATTTTCACTTTTTTCACAAAGCTAATTTGTCTTACTTGAAAGTAGAGGAGTAGCTATATCAAGCATCAAAGGTGATGCCAATAATCTATGTCGATTGCTTGCTAGTGAAAATAATGCAAGTTGCAGCCATTGTTGTCACAATTGCAAAAATTCTAGAGCAAATATGGACTCCAAGGAAAATCTTTTGGGTTTTCGGAGGTGGGTTCTGTGAAAACTTGGCTTCGACTCTATCCATTATGAGATCTGAACGAAAAACCAAGAAGAGTTGGTATAAGGCAGAGTTAAAAGAGAGTAGGAAATAGGAATAGGGGAGAGAAGCATTACATAGTCTTGAGTTCTGATGATTTTCTCAAAAATATACTTAATGTAGGCATTAAATAGTCTTGACTTTGTATGGTTTTCTCTGAAATATGCTTTATATTCAGGTAGAGGGCACTCAATTATTGTATTTTCCCTTGAAGGAAAGGGAAATCGACCAATTAAGAGAGAAGATAGTGAAAATAAATTTGTTTAGGGTGGGGGCTGATCTGAGTACAAAGTACTGGATCATTTAAATACTACAAATTTGCTTTATGAATTGTAGCAAAGTTTGCAGTGATTTATAAGTTTCCATGTAAATTTAAATGGGTTGAAAACAATATGGTTTAACTAATCTTTGACATACATAATTGCCAATTTTTGTCAAACAGTTTGAGGGAGAAAGGCTAAAAATTTTTCACAAACATCTCTACTTAGATTATGCACAGATTTCTCACAAACAGTTTGAGGGAAGAAAGGCTGCCCCATTTGGAACTTGGACTAAATTGAGATAAATTTAGTTCAGTTTAATTTTAAGCTGAGTTTAACATGTAAACATTAAACTCTCAAATCACTAACTCAACTCAACTCAAAACCTCTTTACATGTGGGACCCATAACCTTTTTCAACTTTCCATAAATATATCTAAACTCATCTTAACATCCAATACATCAAAATTCATCTTAGATGGGTCCCACAAAACCTACTCCACTATCTCAACTCACTACTATTTAAAAAAAACTCAACTCAGTTCAACATCCAAACGGGACAACGTAATAAGTAATTTTATGCTCTAAATCACGAAACTTTTCATTATCATGAAAATTTATTTGTTCACTTTCTATAAGTAAATTCACTTCTACACTTATTGTTTTGTACTATTGTTATTATTTTTCCTTTCAATACACTAATGGTATGAATTTATGCGCTAGCTAGTTATATCTACAACAATCCAACTCTAAGAAAAACCCATCATTTTAGGGTTATTGAAACAAAAACAATACGTCCCCATCCCAACATGTATTTGGGAAGCCAAAGGCTACCAAATATGGTTATCAATTAGACATCCTTGATAACTGCAATATCTAAACCAAGTCCTATGTCCTACCTCCTTTCCTTGCTCGAAGACAGCTTTTTCAACATTTCTAGGAGCGTAGGGGATTCTAACACCCTATTTACTAAAGAGTTATGTTGGTTATGATATGGGAACATATAACAGACAACATTTCTAGAAAAGGTTTTTGCTTCCAAATCTAATAGCCAAACGTTGGGAAAGTGATTTTTTTTTTCAACGAATAATGCTACAAATGACACTCTCATTCCACTATGTATAATGTGACACTTTTTGTAACAGCTTGGTCCCAGATGGATTGGAGAGTTACTCCATGTCACTCATCATTTTTCAACCATATAGTTATAGACTCCAAAATTTTCAATGACATGTATAATAAGATCAACTACTATAAGATTTGTCTAAACACTACAAAAATCTCAAGTTTAACATCAACCTTCCAAGATACTAAGTCAACAGAGCAAAACAAAACTATTGAATAAAATTTCCAATAACCAAAATGCCATCTTTGTACTTAATCCACTATGTTCACGTAGCCTTATACGATCTCTAGTCTTGATCCTTAGCTGTACCATCAAAATTATCTAAAAAATATTATGGAAATAAGGGATGAGTTATCAATAACTCGGTAAGTAGAGAACAAATATTGATATGTAAACATGAGCATTTTTAGAAATTTTGGTATGCAGAAACAAAATATTTCATTTTTATACGCAGATCTCAGAAACGCATTATTAGAAAACTAAAGAGATTTTTCAATATTTTCATACTCAAAAACTAATTGTTCATATTCAAAGATTTTTTTCATATTCAAAGACCCTTTTCATATTCAAAAAGAGGTTTTGGCATAACATAATTGAACATCTTTATCTTATCATATCATATCATATCGTATCATATACCATGTTTAACCCCCGTGGTAGGTTTGTGCTATCCCTGGTGGCCAAACCAGGCAGTATTATATTGTGAAACTTCCCCTTATTCATTATCGGAGCCCCGAGTTTGCACACAGGAAAGAACATATAAAAGACCACTTTACTTCCAAAGTGGATGCACTCATATCATATCATATCATGTTGGTACCAACCATATCACATGAACCAATATCATCGCATCATAACCAGAATCAAAATTAGAGTAGAAATAGATAAGTCATGCCAAAGGTTTTCCAGATGCATATCATATCAAACCACGTTCTGAACATATTCGTATCATTTTCATATGATAAAAACTAGATCCAAAAAATTTTCATATAACAAGTACAAAAATTCTCAGATTTCATATTCGCTCTTTTACACATTTCAGAAACATGTCAAATATTGCTCATGTCTACACTTTTCATGTCAAAAAGCATTTTTCTCTTTCAAACAAATTTCATGAGTGAATGCAGAACCCATAACTGAGGTTGTTTTCACATTTCTTTTAAAACATAACATACACATTTTACAAACCAATCTCAATTCATTTTCTTTTTTATGCAAATCTAGCATAAAAACCCTGCTTACCTGAACTTTTTAGCTTTTCTGAATCTTTCCACAATCGTGCTGAATGAATATCAATCGTCACCTATACAAAATACTAAACGTTACTAAACTTCTAAAAGGACTGCTAAAACTCTCAATCTACTAAAATTCATACTACGAAAATAGTTTTGATAACTATTTAGTTACCCGAAATCTAATAAATACTATTATCATTAAAAATAATATTATCTTATCATAATATAATTTTATCAAATATGGAAAAACAACTTAGATCATTTCAAAGATTAACTAAATCATATTTAAAACTCATATCTCTACAAACTATTATTAAAACGATAATTTAATACTACCAACATATAATGTATAGAAAATTCATAAATTTCTTAAGCAATAATAATTCATAAAATATTCTTAATCATATTTAATTTAAAACCATCAAGGACTTGTATCATATAATCGGCTTAGTGTTTAAAAAAAATTAAACACTTATAATTTACTACTTAATAAAATACTTATATTAAAGTCAATGTGGCACCCTCAGCCTCCGCTTGGGATTGGACGGTGACTGAAATACCGGGACATGTAACACAAGGCTACATACCCCTCCTACATGACATATACTATGCAATGTACTAAGTACACTAGCAGTATACAATATCATAGTAGCAGAAAAATAGTAAAAGTCGAGTATTCTAAGTAACGCGATAAGCAATTGCAAAGCACATGATACCATACTAACATAATATTCCCACATTGTCCACAACCATAAACATGTATCATAAGATACGGCATCTCAAAAACATAGAGTAAAGTTTAATCTCCCAAAACACTGGACCTCTTTAAAATGTTGCGCCTTAAAAAACTAAGATCTAGCCATAAATTCTCTCTTTCTTTTCTTTTCTTCACAAAACAACTAGGTTCTCGTTCTCTTCATTGCCAATGTCGCATCGGGAGTTAGACACCAAAAGACTCCATGGGATTTTGAGGTCTGGGTGATGATGACTCTAATTCCTTGGTTGCTACCCTTGCGTCAGATGAGGGCTTCAAGGTTTGCTTAAGGTAAGCAGACAACTGGTCCATGTACCAATCGAACTTTAAAAAATTGGAACAAGCCTGTACAAAATACTCTTCCTCTACCATGGAACCATCTAGATTCATGATTTTTGAGAATCCAGGGTACCTGTAACCACTTCTACCATTCTGGTTGGAGAATGGTAATGAAAACTACTACAATATACAAGAGGTATATCATGAAATGCATGCTTGGACATGTACTTGACATATGACTTGACCAAAACTTGACTTATGCACTGGACCATTTTCAAAAGACCTGTATCAGAGACTTTAACATTTTCGAAAAACTTATTTGAATTTCTTTTTCATGTTGATCTTAATCAGAACTTGTCTTATTAGAACATATCACAAGATTTGCATTGAGTGGTCCTTATCATATGAGCTCTTATTCTTGTTCATAGGGTGGACACAACATGGTTCCCCTTTGCACCGCATGTTTATGCTAGTTGCCACACCCTCAACGGTCTGTACATCATGATGAATACGTCATAAACAGAGATTCATATTAACTCGACATTACTTTATCGGGTTACATACCTTATGCACCCACTAGCATTAGGTGCTTCCTCGCTCCGACATTCTTTAAAAAAAATCCATTCAAGGCTCGTCAATTGTTCTTCATCAACCCAGGGGTTACCACTCCATTCTTAAGTACTCCAGAGTGGACAGAGGAGTTCCACTAGGACATTTTCCGGTCCTTGCACTTAGGGTCATGATAAAACATTTAGACTCTTTCCTTTAAAAGTACTTTTTGAAAATATTTTTCTCTGAATGCATGTGATATGAGACTTAAGACATACGTACTTATACTTGACATGTGACGTATGGAATGTCGTGCATGAAATAACCAAGCATGACATGTTCGATTCGTGGCATGATAACATGAAACACATGAGATATCAAAATGCATACATGGAGTCATGAGAACTTGCTTAGGTCGAAAGACATAGGCACAACAACATGAAGAATTATTACTTAAAGATGTTCCAAACTTCAAGCATAAAATATAGAAATCAAGCATAGTGAAACAAAGCATGTAACCATAGGTTTTGACAAAGGTTCGAAGCTTTCAACACATGTTCAAACCAAAATATCATGTTGCATAAACCATCAATCTTAATCAAGTAAAAACTGAAACTTATAAGAGTATTTCATGGCTTGTTCATCACAAATCCGAAGCATATAATTGCTTCAATAGATTTACTCAAGATCATATTAGCATATTCAAACAAGGAAACAAGAAATAACAAGCAAACAATGATAATATGAGATAGATTTACACAAACATATATGAGCATTAACAAAGGTTGGGTGTATACTTACAAAAATCCACGTAAGAAAATACTTAGCAAGCTATAAAAAATGAAAGTGCTTCATTAAAAAGTGCCTAGAAAAGTCCTATTTCGTGTTCTTGAGTGTTTGAAGATTTATTGGGCATTACTTGATCTTAAACTATTTAGCCTTTAGGGTTTTAAGGTTAAAAACCCCTTCATTTCACTTATGTTGTAAAACAAAAGCTTAAAATGAGGTAAAAACACATGTAGTGATTGAAAATATGGAGCATATTCATCCCCCACCATTTGGCTTCAAGGGTTTCTTAAAAATCCTAAAACTTTTTTCCATATAAATGGGTAAAAGTGTGTGTATATTTGATGCATGAGGATTTGAGTCAGATAACGTTGAGTTTTCAGACTGCATATTGATTGTGCTAAAATACCATGAGGTGGTAGATCAGTGCAAAGAAGGCAGGAAATCGTGATCTTTCCTTGGTTGGGGCAATTTTGGGCACGTTTCGGTATTTTAGCCATAACTTTGGCTACGGGTATCAGAATCGCGCATATGACCCCAATTCCTAAAACTCTTTTCGGCATGCACGTCGTGAGCACCAAAATATGCTTGATGTGCATCATTTTCAAGGCCAAATCTCACTGTTTTCTCCTCCAATTTTCTATTTTTAGTTATTTTTTACCTTTTATGGTAACATTTTATTTAGTGTTTTGAAAGTGATTTTGAACTCGATTTGAGCCAGAATTTTGGCAGATTACATCTTTTTATTATCTATTTAATTTTAGCATTATTATTGGGATTTTTATATTTTTGGTAAAATTCCAATACAATCTATTTTCAGCTATTACAGCCTAGTTTGTGGGTTGATTTTGATGATTCTCGAATATTGATAATTTGAATTGACATTAGAGATGAATTCTCTGTGTTTTGGGGTGAATCTCTTGTTTATTTCCTGTGAATCATCTGTTGAAACTAGCCAACAGAATAATCGTTATTTTGTTCGGCGTCAGTTGGCATCAGAGCTTTAGCATTTTTCCTGGGGTGATTCTCATCAGTTTTCATGGCTGGTGGTCGGGGTTGTCATGGACAGGGTTCGAATGAGGAAGTCCCACACCGTGATCGTAGCGTTCATGATGTCATAATTGAAGATTTGCAGAGACAAGTTGCAGAGTTAACCCGGCGTCTAACGGCGCGAGATTTCGGTGATCGTGAGATGGAAGATCATGATTCCGATTCTAGTTTCGAAAACCCACATCACCGGCATCCTTTATACTGAGAGCACCATGGTTGGGAGGAGCGTCATGAGGACCTTGGCTTCCGAGTGGATTTACTCGAGTTTTCTGGTACTTTACAGGCTGAAGGGTTTATTGATTAGTTGCATGAGGTGGAGCAGATTTTTGACTATAAGGAGGTTCCTGATCGTGTCAAAGTGAAACTGGTCGCCATCAAATTCAAAGGTAGAGCATCTGTGTGGTGGGATCAGTTGAGGCGATCACGAGACAAGCATGGTAAGGCCAAGATTACTGATTGGGAGAAGATGAAGAAGAAGATGAAGGGTCACTTCCTTCCCTTCGACTATACTCAATCTCTGTTTCAGCGACTTCATTCGTTGAGGCAGGGCACGAGATCAGTTGATGATTACACTGAAGAATTTTATCAATTGATAGCTCGTAATGATCTATCTGAGATAGAAGAGCAGTTGGTGGCACGGTATTTGGGAGGATTACGGTAGTTCCTACAGGATGTCCTTAGCCTTCACTCGCTGTGGACAGTTTTTGAAGCATACCAGCGTGCACTCATCGTAGAGAAACAGTAGAGCAGGAGGCTAGTAATCAGAAGCGATCGTCGAGCAGTTCGCCCTCAAGAACCTCGTCCCACCCAGCAGCCATTGTAGGGTCAGATATCTAACTCTAATATTAGGTGTTTCAGGTGTGGTGAATAGAGGCATAGAGCGACTGAATGCAGGAAGCCTACTAATCAAAAGGGCAAAACTCTTCTGATTGAGGAAGATATGGAAGCAGAAAGTGAAACGATTGGAGAGCTTGTGTACGATGATGATGAAGATGGGGACGTATTGTATGGTGATGGCCATGAGACCCTGGTTGTTCATAAGAGTCTACTGACTCCCAAGGGTGATGTAGGTGACGATTGGTTGAGAACCAATATTTTCCACACGACCTGCACAGTTGCAGATATAGTCTGCAAGATGATCATTGACAGCAGCAGTTGTGAGAACGTGGTTTCTGAAGAAGCTGTCCAGAAATTACAGTTGAAGACAAATCGTCATCCCAAGCCATACAAATTGTCATGGCTAAATAAAGGCAGTGAGATAACAGTAGATAGGCGATGCCTAGTATCTTTTTCGATTGGCAGAAAATATTTCGATAATGCTTGGTGTGATATTGTATCTATGGATGCTTGTCATGTATTGTTAGGCAGGTCTTGGCAGTATGATCGCAGTGTTGTTCATGATGGGCGGAAGAATACCTATTCCCTTAGTATCAAGGGAAAGAAGGTTGTGTTGGCACCTCGCCGGGAAGGAACCACTCCTACCCCGTTGACCAATAATACTAACATTCTCTCTATGTCCAGGTTCTTGGAAGAGATTGAGTGGGAAGTTATGATCTATGCCCTACTGCCTTGTGGGAATAGTGCAGCAGACGTGAGCCCAGATTTACCAGTAAAGGTGCAGCAGTTGCTGGCAGAGTTTTCTGACTTGATGCCAGAAGATCTTCCTCCTGGGTTACCGCCTATGAGAGATATTCAGTATCAGATCGACCTTGTCCCAGGGTCGAGTTTACCAAACCGACCTGCGTATCGCCTTAGTCCCAAAGAGGCTGAAGAGTTGCAGCTTCAAGTGGTGGAGTTATTAGAGAGGGGCTACATCCGTGAGAGCATGAGCCCATGTGCAGTCCCTGTCCTGCTGGTACCGAAGAAAGATGGTTCCTGGTGTATGTGTGTTGACAGCCGGGTGATCAACAGGATCACAGTGAAGTACGGGTTTCCCATTCCACGCCTAGATGACATGCTGGATCAACTGTCCGGTTCTAAGGTCTTCTAAAAATTGACCTTAAAAGCGGATACCACCAGATCAGAATAAGACCTGAAAATGAGTGGAAGACAACGTTTAAGACACAACAGGGGTTGTATGAATGGATGGTCATGCCTTTTGGGCTATCCAACGCGCCTAGTACATTCATGAGATTTATGCATCAGGTTCTACGACCTTTTATCGAGAGATTCGTTGTTGTTTACTTCGACGATATCCTCATCTATAGTCCGACATTGGCGTCACACTTTGATCATCTCCGAGCTGTTCTTAACATGTTGAGAATGGAGCACCTATTTGTCAATCAGAAGAAGTGTTCTTTCTTTACTAATGTTACTTTCCTTGGTTTTTTGTGTGTCTACTGATGGTGTTCATGCAGATCAGTCAAAGATAGATGTGGTCTTGGGGTGGCCCAAACCTAAGACCTTGCATGATGTTAGGAGTTTCCATGGATTGGCGTCCTTTTACCGTCGATTCATCAGAAACTTTAGCACTCTAATTGCTCGTATTACAGAGTGCCTCAAGGGGCGTGATTTCCAGTGGCCTGAGGAGGCGATTGTTAGTTCTCAACTGGTCAAGCAAAAGATGACAGAGGCACCAGTTTTAGCACTTCCAGATTTTGACAAGGTTTTTGAAGTCAATTGTGACGCATCTGGAGTTGGCATTGACGGTGTTTTGAGTTAGGAAGGACGACCCATAGCCTTTTTCAGTGAGAAGCTGTCTGGGGCGAAGAAGAATTATTCCACTTATGATCTGGAGTTCTATGCCATAGTTTAGTCCCTGAAACATTGGCAACACTACCTGGTGCAGTGGGAGTTCATCCTTGTTACTGACCACGAGGCCTTGAAGTACATCAATGGCCAGCACAAGTTGAGCAGGCGACATGCTAAGTGGGTGGCCTACTTGCAGGAGTTCACATTTTCATTGAGGCACTTGTCAGGAAGTCTAAACCTTGTAGCAGATGCCCTGAGTCGTCGTACGTTACTGCTCACCAGCATGACCACCAGAGTTGTAGGATTTGAGGCTTTCAGTGACATGTATATAGCAGATCCTTCATTTGGAAGGATATTTCGAGAAGTAACTGATGGTCAACGAAATGATTTTGTTTTGCATAATGGTTATTTATTTCGTGGATTACAGTTGTGTATCCCAGATTGTTCACTAAGGCAGCATATTATTAGTGAACTTCATAGTGAGGGTCATTTTGGGCGAGATAAGACGTTGGCCCTGGTGTCTTTTGATTACTGTTGGCCCAAACTGACCAGTGATGTGACTCATTATGTGGAAAGATGTTATGTGTGTCAGCGGTCTAAGGGGGTTCTCACCAATGCAGGCCTGTACACTCCCTTGCATGTTCCTGAGGCTCCTTGGTTCGATGTCAGTATGGATTTTGTGTTGGGTTTACCCCGGACCCAACGATCCATGGATTTTATTTTGGTTGTAGTTGACAGGTTTTCCAAGATGGCCCATTTTGTAGCTTGCAGGAAAACAATGGATGCTGCTCGGATTGCTCATCTTTACTTCAAGGAGATTGTTCGTTTACATGGTGTTCCTCAGTCAATCACCTCAGATTGTGACACCAAATTCATGAGCCATTTCTGGAAGAGCTTATGGGAGAAATTGGGAACCAAGTTGAACTTCAGTAGCGCCTACCACCCCCAAATAGATGGTTAGACCGAGGTGGTGAACCAGAGTTTGGGCAATCTTTTGAGAAGTTTGGTTGGAACTAAGCCAAAGCAATGGGATCTTGCTCTTCCCCAAGCAGAATTCGCCTATAACAGATCTAAGAATAGAACCACACGACTGAGTTCGTTTGAGATTACCTATGGTCAGAACCCGTCCGGTGTGTTGGACTTAGTCCCCATTCCATGTGTGGGTCGTTTGAATCCCAAGGCAGATGAGATGGCAGAACGTCTTAGAGGCATCCATGATCAAGTGAAGCAGGCCATTCATGAGAACAATGCCAAGTACAAGGCTCAAGCAGATAATCATCGTCGCCAGGTACGTTTTGATGTTGGTAATTTTGTTTAGGCAGTATTAACTCGTGATCGTTTTCCTGTTGGAGAGTATAATAAGCTTAAAGAGTGGAATATTGGACCCTGTGAGATCCTACAGAAGATCAATGATAATGCCTACAGGTTACGCCTCTCCAGCCATTTGAAGACTTTTGATGTATTTAATGTGAAACACTTGAGCCCTTGTTTTGTGGACTCTGATGAAGTTACTGTGAACTCGAGGACGAGTTCTTTCCAACCTAGGGCGACTGATGCAGGAGGATCTGAGTCAGATGATGTTGAGTTGTCAGACTGCACATTGATTGTGTTGAAATACCTTGAGATGGCAGATCAGCACAAAGAAGGCAGGAAATCGTGATCTTTCCTTGGTTGGGGCAATTTTGGGCACGTTTCGGTATTTTAGCCATAACTTTGGCTACGGGTATTAGAATCGTGCATATGACCATAATTCGGAAAGCTCTTTTCAGTGCGCACATTGTGGGTACCAAAATATGCTCAATGTGCATCATTTTCAAGGCCAAATTCTACTATTTTCCCCTCTAATTTTCTATTTTTAGTTATTTTTTGCCTTCTATGGTAACATTTTATTTACTATTTTGGAAGTGATTCTGAACTCGATTTGGGCCAGAATTTTGATAGATTACATCTTTTATTATGTATTTAATTTTAGTGTTATTATTTGGATTTTGCTATTTTTGGTAAAATTCCAATACAATTGATTTTCAGCTATTACAGCCCGGCTAGTGGGTTGATTTTGATGATTCTCGAATATTGATAATTTGAATTGACATCAGAGACGAATTCTCTGTGTTTTGGGGTGAATCTCTTGTTTCTTTATTGTGAATCATCTGTTAAAACTAGCCTACAGAATAATCATTATTCTGTCCGGCGTTAATATTCCACCATTTTCAAAATCTTACAAGATTTGGATCTCATTTTGAGTTGAGAAAGTGACTTGTGTGTGTGAAACTAAGAGAAAACCAATCCTTACCTTTCCTAGTCTTTATGGTAGCGAAAACCTCTTTTGAAAAGGAATCCTCTTGTTTGGTTGGAAAGAAACCGGGAGAAAGTGTGAGAATCTTCAAGTGAAGGTATGAGAAGACTGTGGAGAAGATGAGAACATAGGCAAAACTCAAAAAATTTCCAAGAGAAAAGTCTTAGGCGTGTGACTCTCTTCCCTTTTTATAGAACTTTCCTCAATCCCTCATTGGTTGCTTGAAGTCCATTGCATGCAAGACAAGTGGCATTTCCCTCTTCATTTTTCTCTTTAGCTGAAATGTCCCTTGGTGTTTCCCATCATTGGATTTCATTGGGAAGGCAAAAAGGCTTGGGTGGCATGTGGGTTCTTCTCCCTTGGCTGAAACCCTCCTATTTCCCTTTATGTCCTTCCTTTTTCTTAAGCAAATGCATTGTACATTAGGGTAAAGAGGTAAATCAACTCCATGTCTCTTCCTCTTCCCAAGAGATAAGCTTTGCATGAGTGACACATGGCATAGGAGTGTGCCATTGCCCTAGCCATCCACTCTTTATTCCCTTTTCCTAAGTTGATGCTTCATCTCCTAGTGCTTATTCCCTAAGTGACTCCTCATGTGCCATTAGTCTAAAGGTAGCTTAAGTGACAAGTGGCAAGTGAAAGGGTGCATTGGGAATGTGGTAGCCGAAATTCTAGGTGCATATTTGTCCTTTGATACAAGAGTTCCTTCATCTAGTCTTCTAGAAGCTTAATGCATGTTTGACACTTGGCAAAACTGACCAAATTCAAAATCCCATGAGCTCCCTTTGCTTTCCCATACTACTTTTCTAGAGAAACTTCCTTCCTCTTCCCTAGACTTCCCTTTCTAAGAATATCTACCTTGGAACTTGAAATTGGGCCAAAACAATGTTCTAGGCATGTGGAAAAATGGGTTGGCCGAAAATCCTTTAGTCTTCCTAGGTTCCTTTTGTCCCTTGATTTTTCTAGAATGTTTCTAGTATGTTGACAAGTGACAATTTCCTCTAGGGTAGGCGTGCAAGCCACCTCTTGGTGCTTCCCCACACTTCTCTTTCCCCCTTAACTCACTATCAAGTCTAGATTCATAGGGTAACACTTGCATGACACATGACACTAGTGACTAAGATTTGAGTCATGGACCTAAAGCCATTGGGCCTGGGTTTCTAAGTGGGGCTGAAAATTACAAAGTATTCTAAGGTTGTTCCCCTCTTGGGCTCAAGTTGCTAAATGAAAGACTCTAGGGCCTTCCAAAAATAACTAAAGCTCGTAAAATGTCATGGTAACTAAGAATAAAATCTATGGGTCATGCTTAGGCAAGTTTGGGTTATCACAGTCAAATAATATAACAAGTAGAAAACTCATTTAATAAAATTAAAAATCTTTTTATTTACTATTGACTGCAATATAATTATACTTAAAACAATTTCTTAAATATGCCTTTCAAATGCTATACGACAAGGCATTAAAATTAACACAATATAATTTAAATCCTCATTTATTTTCTTTATATGATCTTATATTAAAAGACAACCTTCACTAAATAAGTATAATATACAGACAAGGACCAAAAAATAGAACCCGCCTAATACTAGAGATATTTTAGGGAAAGGTCATAAAATGCATGGGCAGATTTCTGGGATTACAACCACCCGAAACTAAAATAATGGAACAGAGATACCATACTCATCGAGAGAGATGGCCAAGGATGACGAAAGCGGTGGTTGGACTAGATTGACGGTGTAAGGTGTGACTGAAAAGCACTGATATTGAGAGAAAGAAAACGTTACTCTCGGCAGGGAGAGAGAGAGAGAGTTTGAGGTTGGAAGAAAGAGAGAAAACAACCAAGAAAAAGAGGGAGAGAGAACCCGAGAGGTGTGGTCTGCAGGTCGGAATGTGAATTCTTCATCTCTTGCATCTTTTGTTGCCTACGAAACTGTCCGAGGGTGGTGGGTGATCGTGCGGGGGCTGACGTGTGTGTGGGGCTGGTTCCCGTTTGAGGACATGGAGAGGCTGGGCTGTGGGGGCTGTCCCACTGTGCTGCAACTAGGGGCGGCTGGTTGCTTCTATCGTGCGTCCTGCATGGTTTGGAGGTGGAAGGTGGTTCGCGGAGGAGGAGACGTGAGGTAGCTTGCTCTCAAGTTTGGGGTGACGTTGCTCTGTTTCAATGTAGAGAAACAGAAGAGGAGGAGGCTTGCATGCGGCGGTGCGTGAGCTGGAAGACTGTCTGTGGGAGGTGTGAGGCGATGGTCCTCCATTTGGATGCTGGTGGCAAAGATAAGGCTTGGCAGCGGCGTGCTGTTGCATAAATGGGCCGTTGGTTGTTGTTGTGTGCTTGGTGTAGTGGTGTGATCGCAGGTGGTTATACGAGACTACTGTGGCATGGAGGAGATCATGAGTTGCAACCGAGAGGTAGAGGGAGAGGGAGAGAGCTGATTGTGGTGGTTTGTGTGCAGCTTAGGGCTGCTGAAAGTGGAGGAGCATGATAACCACAAGATTCAAACCACCGAGATTTCCTTGGCTTCTCATTTATCTTATCCATCAGATCAGTTACGATGGAATGATACGGATAAACACTTATCTACTTTAAGAGATAACTCTTGACTATATTTAAATTCCTGATATCATGTATCTTTGTATTTCAAACTTCTTCTGTAAATGTATATAAATGAGAATATTCACACGGTTTTTGGCATTGAGGCCAATACCATTTTACAGAGTTTTACATGGTATCACAGCCTTTGGCATACGCCTAATTTTTTTTTCGATCCTTTTTCCTTTTCACCTATGGCTTCCGCTTCCTCCAATGTGAACTTTGCTCCTCCAAACATTGGTCATCTTGTGTCGATCAAGCTGAGTGACTCAAACTATCTCATATGGTCATCTCAGATTGTGCTAGTGCTAAAAAGTCATGACTTGATGGGCTTCGTGGATGGTTATGAGACGTGTCCATCCAAGTTTCTTTTTGATAGTGAAGGGGAATCAACTTATTCTCTTAATCCACAATATCTTCTCTGGAATAAGAAAGACCAGTGTGTGTTAAGTTGGATCAATGCCACTCTATCTGACAAAGTGCTAGCTTCTGTCTATGGCATTACATCTGCTCGGGAGGTGTGGAGTTCTCTAGCAAACAAGTTTGCCTCTCACTCCAGAACCCGTGTGCACCACCTAAAGTGAAAGTTGCAGACTCTTCATCAAGGGTCAATGAAGTGCACTGATTTTCTTGAAAAAGCGAAACTGGTGTCAGATGAATTAGTTGCAGTTGGTAAGCCACTTGAGGACGATGACTTAATGTCTTATATTGTGAGTGGTCTCAACCCCTCCTTTAATCCTTTTATAACCTCTCTGTCCTTTGCGATTAGAGACAAGAATGTTTCTTTTGAAGATTTCCAAGCAGAACTCTTATCATATGAACTGTTATTGGAAAACCAGAATACTTCTATACCACCTGAGACAAATAATTTTGCACTCTTCACTCCCAAATCCAACCAACAGCAGTACAATCGCAAACCCAAAAACCCAAGTAAACCATATTGACGTCCTTCATATTCACCAAATCCTCATCCTCAATATTCACCACATCCTCGTCCTCAATATTCACCAAAACCCTCTGGTTTACCTTCCTCACCTTAGCAAAATTAGATGCAGAACTCATTTTCCACTCCCAAGTCACCTTGTCAAATCTGTGGAAAGTTAAGTCATAAGGCATTAGATTGCTTTCACAAAATGGATTATGCATATCAGGGTCATCATCCACCAACTCAGTTAGCTGCTATGGTGGCACATACCAATGCTGAGCAAGAGGAAGAGACATGGTTTGCTGACAGTGGAGCTAATCAGTACATTATTGCCAATCTGGAGCAACTCACTCGGCAACAACCATACACAGGACAAGAAAATGTAGCTGTTGGTAATGGCCAAGGTTTGAGTATTGCACATACTGGTACTGCTATTTTTCATACCCCTGAATCTAAATTAAACCTCAAACGTGTCCTCCATTGTCCTCAAGCTTCTACCAATTTGCTTTCCATCAATCAATTCTGTCTTGATAATAATTGCTTCTTTATTCTAACTGGTACTCATTATTTTGTCAAGGACATACACACAAGGGCGACACTACTGGAAGGCAGGAGTGAAGGGGGTCTCTATCCAATCCATTTGCAGTCAATGTCTATCAATAAATCACATGCTTTGGCAGCTGCTGTAGGAATTAAAGCATCAGTTTCTATTTGGCATTCTAGATTAGGTCATGCATCTATTCCCATTGTATCTAAGTTATTAAATAAACATTCCTTACCTGTTGAAGGATCAGTGAATAAAATGCATTTTTGTGAACCTTGCCAACTTGGCAAAGGTAAACAACTTCCTTTTAAACCTTTTACTCGTGTTTCTTCATTTCCTCTGGAGTTAATTCATACCGATATATGGTCTTGTTCTACTAAATCTCTTAGTGGCTGCAAGTATTATGTTATATTCATTGATGAATTTTCATGATTCTCATGGCTTTATCCTCTCCAAAATAAATCTGATGTATATGCTTGTTTTGTTAAATTCAAAACTCTAGTTGAAAACCAATTTTCTAGCAAAATTGAGCAATTACAATCGGATGGAGGTGGAGAATACATGTCCAATCAATTTCAGTCATTTCTCGCCTCTAATGGAATCCAACATCGCCTCACTTGTCCTCATACACCCCAACAAAATGGGGTTGCTGAGCGCAAACACCGTCATGTGGTGGAAATGGGATTGTCTCTGTTAGCTCAGTCATTTTTGCCCACTAAATTCTGGGTTGATGCCTTTTTAACGTCCATCTTTCTTATTAATAGATTGCCAACACCTACTCTTGATAACCAAACACCATATCTTAAATTATTTGGCAAGCATCCTGATCATACCTCGCTACGTACCTTCAGTTGTGCTTGTTTTCCATTGTTGCGACCATATGCAACTCACAAACTAATGTTCAGATCCAAACGTTGCATATTTCTAGGCTATAGTTCCCATCAAAATGGATATAGATGCTTGGATCCTGTCACTCAAAAAGTGTTAATCTCACGGCATGTTGTATTTAATGAGAATACATTTCCTGCTAAGGATGGATTACAGTCCTCTGAACCTCTTCCAGTGGTCTCCTCTCAAGGTACGTCTTTACCTTCTCCTTCTTTTTCTTTATCTACTTCTAATTTACCACATTTATCTCCAATTATTTCAGATTCACCTGATTCTCCTCTAGAATCCTTACCTGCCCCCACTTCTCCTAATATTTCCACTCTACCTTCTCCCATACCTGGTCCAGCTTCTATCCTCTCCATACCCGAAGTTTCCTCTTCTTCCAATCAATCTCATCACCCCATGACAACTCGCTCCCAAACTGGCAACCTCAAACCTCGCATATTTTCAGATTTTAAACTCTATTCCACCAAATATCCTCTCCAAGCTTATCCAGTAATGTGACTCCACTTGAACTAAACTCTTACCGACAAGCTGCTTTATTACCTGGATGGTGTGCTGCTATGAGAGAGGAATATGATGCTTTATTGGCTAATGAAACATGGAAGCTATGTCCTAGACCTATTGATCATAATGTGGTGGGAAATAAGTAGGTGTATAAAGTCAAACAAACAGCTACAGGTAAGGTTGACAGATTCAAAGCAAGATTAGTGGCTTTGGGGTTTGCTCAAGAAGAGGGTATTGACTTTACTGAGACTTTTAGTCCAGTAACTAAGCCTTCTACTGTACTGGTGATTCTTACACTTTCTGTCCAATTTGATTGGGAAATTAGACAGCTTGATGTATCTAACGCTTTTCTTCATGGGATCTTGCTAGAGGATGTATATATGGAGCAACCTAAGGGGTTTGTTAGTTCAGATTTTCCAGATTATGTTTGTAAATTGACCAAGTCACTTTATGGCCTCAAACAAGCACCTCGTGCTTGGTTTATGCGTCTCTCTCAAACTTTACTTGAATTCGGTTTCCTATCTTCACCAGTGGATACCTCGTTATTTGTCTATCATAAGGGCAATATTCATCTATTTATCCTCATCTATGTAGATGATATTCTGGTTACAGGTACAGATCCTCTATTCGGTCTCTAATCAAGAAGCTGCAGATCGAGTTCAAGATGAAGGACCTTGGTCCTTTAGGCTATTTTCTCAGCATCCAAGCAAGTCGTGACTCTTCTGGACTACATCTTCGACAGGCCTTAAATTATCCACTCATGTTGGTGAGCCACTCACAGCTTCTCAAATTACAGAATATCGACAAATTGTGGGAGCTCTCCAATATTGCACTTTAACTAGGCCTGATATAGCATTTTCTGTCAACCAATTGTGCCAACATATGCATTGTCTGAATTCTATTCATTTGACAGCAGCAAAACGTGTCTTACGTTACTTAAAAGGCACCATTGATCTGGGATTGTGGTACACTAAAGGTGAGCAAACTCTTCAGGCCTTTTGTGATTCAGATTGGGCTGGTAATCCCGATGATCGATAATCTACTACCGGGTATGGCATTTTCTTTGGCTCCTGTTTACTCTCATGGACTGCCAAGAAATAATCCATGGTAGCTCGTTCTAGCACTGAAGCAGAATATAGGGCATTAGCTATTACTACTGCTGAGTTGTATTGGATTCGTATGCTCCTCAAAGAACTTCATATTTCTTTGCCTACAGCCCCTACTATTTGGTGTGATAACAGTGGTGCTCTTGCTCTTGCTTCTAATCCTGTGTTTCATGCCCGTACTAAACATATTGAAGTTGATTTTCACTTCATCCGCGAGAATGTTGCTAATCGAGATATTTCCCTTCAGTTTATTGGTTCTTATGATCAGATTGCTGATATCTTTACAAAGGGACTAAGTTCAGCACGGTTCTGTCAGCTTCGTGACAAGCTAATGGTGGTTTCTCTCCCCATTAGCTTGTGGGGGGATGATAACCACAAGATTCAAACCACCAAGATTTCCTTGGCTTCTCACTTATCTTATCCACCAGATCAGTTACAATGGAATGATATGGATAAACACTTATCTACTTTAAGAGATAACTCTTGACTGTATTTAAATTCCTGATATCATGTATCTTTGTATTTCAAACTTCTTCTGTAAATGTATATAAATGAGAATATTCACACGGTTTTTGGCATTGAGGCCAATACCATTTTACAGAGTTTTACAGAGCATGCCAGGTTGTGGTTGCTGGACAGGGAGGATGTGAGTTGGCAGACGTGCAACTGAGGGACCATATATAAATATATGTATGTGTGTGTGAGCAGGCTTGCGGTTTTGGGGTTGGCGTGGAGGAGAGAGTGCCATGTTTCGAGGTGGTTGAAGCTTGAATGTGGGCTGCGCTTTGATGCTCTGAATGTGGAGGAGGTTTCTGAGGCTTGACCTGACGTGAGAGGGACGGCAGTGGAAAAAATTTTATGTAGAACAAAAGGGTGGTGGTGACGACCGTTGTATGGCAGATGGACAGAGGCTCATGCAGATGTCTGGAGGTTATTTCTGGTGGAGGGAGGAGCTCACGGTGTGGAGGGGGTGGTTCAGGGGGTTGGCAACACTGGATGTGGGCACCTTGTATGTGGCTAGTCTTAATTTATGCTTGGTAGGTAAGATATGATAAGAATTTTTAAAAATTTTATGAATAGTGTTAAAATGAAAGTTTAAAATATTATTTTTTAATATTATTATTGTTTTAGAATTTGAAAAAGTTGAATTATTTATTATATTTTATATGAAGATTTAAAAAAGATGTAATGATGAGATGAAATAGAGATGAGATAAGATTTCTCATCTTTACTCCCAAACATAACTTAGTGGATTTGCAGCATGCATGGCATGGAGACGTGCATGTCATGGGGTCTGAAACTTGGTTTTCATAGCTTGGGTCTTTGGGGCGTACGTATTTGGTTTTCATGAGTCATGGGCCTCAACTAAATTTAAAAAAAAAAAAATCCGACGTGTCCTATAAAAAATTGTTGGGTAAATTTCCAATTGGTCCGTTAATTTTAACCTAATTATTAAGTCTAAAAAAAATTTGATACCCACCAAGATAAAAATTTGGATCTGTAATCTTTTTAAAAAATTATTCACTAGTCTCAAATGAGCTTTTCATACATTATAAATCTAAAAAAGTTTTAAAAAGTGGTTTGGTGCTGGACCCGGGTGTTACACTTTTATCATTATTAGATTATCTTTTATTTTAAAAGAAGAAACTCAAAAGTTGATGAATAATGTCACCTTATTATAGTAGGATGAAAGTAAGATATGAGAGTAGTTTATAAAATTTTCTAGTTTTAACAATTCAAGCAAGAATGCTTTCGAAGTGACTATACTATCTTGGATGATAGATCATGATCAATTTAGTACCAAATATACCTGATGATTTTGCTGGTTGGACAGTGCAATGCATCAAATGGCAATTCTATTCCTTAATAGAATAGGCATACATATGTTGTAACATCCCGGATTTTAGTGTATTTTTAATGAATGATTTATTAATTTATTTAGTGATTGATTATCTTATTTTAAAATTTTGGAAGTTTTTAAATATTATTTTATAATATTTTAAGTTGTGAAAATTAATTTTTATGTACTTTCTTGATGTTATTTACTTTTTTGCATTTAAAATGATCTTTAAATTTAAATTGATTTATTTATGGGTTTTAAAATAATTATTATTTTATTTAAATCTTTCACTGCGTTTAGATTATTTTATTTAACTAGTAGTTTTAAAATTCTTTTCGTTGGATTATTTCGAGACTCAAGATGAAAAGACTGGATCTCATTTTTTTCCCTCCTCTTTTTCTTTTCTCTTTCCTTTTCTTCTCTTTTTTCCTTTCTTTCCCACAGACTCTCTCTCCCAACCTGATATCCTCTCTCTCTCCTCACCCACGTCGTCCACTTCTCAGCCCGTCGGTACCACCTTCGGCCATCCGTGGTCGACACCGCCGACACCACCGGCTTCCCCAGCTGCCGGTGAGTCACCTCACCAAAACTCAGGCCGGCTAACGCCGCCGTTAGCCGCCGTGAGCCATGCGAAGCCGTGAGCTTCACTTCGCCGTTCCGCCACCATCCGGCCACCATTTCTTCACCACCTCTTCACCGGCCCACTAGGAAACTTTTAGACCCAACCCAGGCCCCGATCCGTCGCCGGAGCCGCCCCAACGAGCACCACTTCCGATTTGAACTATCCGGCCTTAAAACACCCATTTTCACCGCCACCCACGACCAAATTCCACCACCATTAGCTTCACCACCTCCCATAGGCCATACCCTACCGTTCCCAAGTTTTCGTTTGACCCCGTGTGAAATTTGGATTTCACTGTGTTTCGACCAGTGTTTTTACACTGTGAAATTTGCTGTTTTGGTGATTCCAAGTGCTTCGGGATCCTCCTAAAAATATTTTATAGCGCTGTAAGTATTTCCTAAATAATCTTTTGAGATTTAAATATATTTTTACAATATTTATTTATACTGTATTCTGGTTGGTCCGGACTGAGTCCGAGGAGTTCGGGGGTGGATGGATTGAGAACGGAGTAACTGCTGTGTTGATTGTTGTGATTGGATTGGTGTTGATTATTGATTATATTGTGATTTGGAATTGGTTATTGGGTATTATGGTTGTGATTTGGTTCACTGCATATTGCACGCATGTCATGTTTGTAAATTGAAAACGAGATTTTCGTGTATTGCATTCATGATCATGTGGCTATTTTGAAAACTAGGTTTTCATGTGTTGACTGGATTTGTGGGTGCGTGTGTATCACGACACCAAGTCGAGATGGGGCATTATCTCGGTGGAGCTCCTCTGGTCACTCGGGAGCGGAATATACTGAGTGACGTCCCCTGGGTTGTCACCGAGTGACAACGGGAGCGGACGTGTTACGTGCCGATTCCATGGCCCTTCTGCTGGCGGGGGCTAAAGGATGACCTGGCCATGAACGCACCGAGTGCGGAACTGGGCATCGCTCGTAAAGTAGCCAGGACGTGCGGATGATCCATAGGGGAGACCATGGTGCATATGGTTTAAATGGATTAATTGGAAAAATGACTGTTTTCTGGAAAAATAGCGTGAGTATGTTTTTGTGTATCATTTTCTGGGAAAATGATGGATATTGATTTTTGGGCCATTTTCTGGAAAAATGGTGGAAATGTTTTTATTGGAAATATTTTTGGGCCAAAAGAGATTTTTGGCGTGTGTTGCATTTATTGCATATTGCATCATATGCATGCATGGTTAGTTGCCTAAATATGTTTTTATTTCAGGATTGGTTAGGTTATAACTTACCTGTGGTACCATTTAATGGTACTACAGATTATGTTGATGATGATGCAGATGCCGAGCCTGAGGATTTGGCTCCGCCGGAGGAGTGATTTGGGATCACTCGTGCTGTAATTTTATTTCAGACTTGTATTATTATTTATGGGACCTTGGCTTTGTTTTTCTGAGATTTGCATTTTGGATATTTGTATTAAACTAAAATTCTGGTACTAGTTGACTTAATTATTTTCCGCTGTGTATTTTATTTGTGTACTGTTTAATTGTAGCACACACTTGACACTTGTCATTGGGATGCGTGACTGGGTTGTCATCATCCTGACGTCACGATTCTCGAGACTTTTTGTACGTGGGAGTCGGCGCGTCACATATGTGATACAGGACAAAGAAATTAAACTACATGTGATTTTAATATGAATAAATATGGAAATGATCCTACTAGAGTAGATGATATACTTTAGACTGAATAACATTATAGTTTATATATTAATGTTGAATACTTCAAATACTATTTATTTACTTGTTGAGGCATTCGTTGTTTATATATAATCTGCTCATTTAGTTACACTAGTACTGCTGCTACTGCAGGCGTACGTCTTCTTTAATTAATAAGTTGTCATAGAAATCATCTTATTAAATGTATCACTTTCTTCCTTTTGCATAGATGTCAAGGATCGATCATTGAAGTCACAGTTTCTATTATTGTTGATGGTCAGCTTATGATCAGGGCAAACAGATAAATAAATCAATAAATATATATATATATATATGTGTGTGTGTGTGTGTGTGTGTGTGTGTGTGTAGGGTTTTGGGTGGATACGCGTACGAGGATAGAGAATGGGCGATACCGAGTCGTTTGGGGAAACCCATAGTTTCACTTTAATATGCCCATATATAGTTAATGAATATCGGCCCGTACAGCACCAGCGATTAGTTATCCAAATCCGTCCATAGAGAATATTCTTGTAACATCCGGTCTGCTTAGGATTAAGAATAATGTTAATTTTAGGAAATAGAGGGATTATAATGCTACTCGCCTTAATTTTTTTTTTCCTTAATGAAGCACTAGTTACAAAAGATTCCATTTCATAAAAATATAACATAATTTATAAAATTAAAAGAGAGTTTGCAGAAGTATTTATTAAAAATTTCTCAAAATATCTTTCCATTACAAGCATAAAATAACACCTCAATTCATGATTTAGGCCTCTGCCTCTTCTCCTTGAGTCAAGTCTCGTTTAGCAGCCTCAAACCCTCACTTTTGCCCCACTTCATGAAAGTCTAGACGAGGATCTATAGTGCTAAGAATGCTGGCCAATCGGTCAACACCCATGAGGGAATGGATAGGCGTGTAATTTTTCAGATAGAAGTACATGTGGAAGATATTTAGTTGGTAAAATCGTAGCAAAATTTAAGCATAACACGTTGCGGTAACAACGTTTACAGTTAAGTACCAGAACACTAAACTTTATGAAAAAGAGGCTTCTCACCCATCATTAAAACTTTAAAATATTACATTATCCAAAGTACATAAGATTAGTCGCCACAAAATGACGAACTGATTACAAAGAGTCGCTAGACTCATTACTGGACATTCTAGTAGGAGGTGAAAGGTAGCTATGTCAGGTACTGATGCTAAGGTGGGATCTCATCTCCATAATTAAGACTCAGGTGGGATTGACTCTCTTTCCTCGGGCGTCATACCAGGGTCAGAACCTACATCAAAGTCTCCCGAGAATGAAACCATAAGTAGATTAGACATCTATGATAAGACTGCTAATGAGGGATAATGCTACCAAAGATGGTATGAAAACTTTTCATGTAAATGCTAGACATATAGGTATATGCGAGGAGAGGAGTCACCCTCACTCTTATAGCTACGTGCATCCTCAAAACTTGTTGAAGAATCACCCTCTTAGTTAAAACGTATATACATAGGCACAACGATAAATCACCCTCTCGGGATGCTGCCCTTTCTATATGCAAAATAGATAAAAAAACACATTAGTATTATCATGGCGAGGAGTAATCCATCCTCTTGTAGTATAAAACCATTTTTGTTTTAATGACATAGTATAAAACATATACATATATCATAACTTGCAACAATAACATTTTTGTTTACATAAAATAGTAAGAAGGATATGAACATAGTCACTTACCACGAGGCTTGTGCAAAAATTCACCTTTATGTAGAAAGTCACTTTCATCCAGCCAAATCACATTCATATCACTTGACACCTACATGTAACATATTGTAATTTCAATTTCATTCTTAAGTGCACCATTAATATAAATAACTAGAACTTCACTTGACTATGTGTGACCTTAGACCCATGATACGTTCTCAAATTGTGAGGACCGCACCGAGGTAAGAAAAGAGATCCCCTCTCGAGGACAAAAGGCGAGCAACAAAGAGGCAGCTGGGTGAGCAAAAGTCCAAGAGAAGGGTATGATGCCCCTTGATTCCGCTTGGGATTGGATGGACTCTGAAGCGTCGGGATATGCAACACAAGGTTATGCGTTCCCGTTCATGACAATTAAGGATGCAATGCACTTAATATGCATATAGCAATATGCAATATTCGTAGCGGATAATTCTTTTTCTTTGAGCAATACATAAAGTAACAGAATGCTAATCCCAAACTTAACTACTTATCCCTAACTATTCAGATATACCGAATTCACATAAACCATTTAGAGACTAGTTTAAACCATATATGAACAAAAGTAGAGTCCCTACAACATGGGCCCTCTCAAACGTCAAAAAAGAAGTACTTAGGACATGTTATAATATCTTAGTCCTCATCCTGTACTTCCCAAAAGTTCTACATCTCCTCCAAAATTCTCGCGATATCCTTCTCTAGCAGTACAGTAATATTCATGTAGTAGCCTATTGATCGGAAGCGATCGCCTATAGTAAAATCAGTACTACTCGGTTTTGGCCATGCCGATCTTTGCTTAGTCCAATTTGGTTTTATCGATCACTATCACAGTACCTGCCATTTCGGGGGTGATGGTAGTTTGAAAACCACAGTAAGATTTGATTATAAATCTCAGCAAGTTAATAAGCAACTTAAACTGACAGTTTAAAGATGCATGCATCAGCATGACAGTAAAAGTATGAATGCAAAACGTGATCATAAATAAGCATGATGAGACTTGACAAATAACATGACATGTGCTGACATGACTTGAACTGACATGAAAATAATGATGTGAAACGAACATGACATTAAGCTGAATGTGGAATTGAACATGAATTGAACTTGAATTGAACGTGAATTGAAATGAGATTGAACATGAACTGAACTAAACGCTAAATAACATGAACATGAATGTGAAATATATGAACTTGGAATCTTTTCTAATAATTAAGTATGATTAATAAAAGTGACCATATGGGTGCTACAAGGTTTCCCTTAAGCCGTGTGTCCCTGCTGATTATCGCATCACAACACAGGTATTTGCACTAGCTGTGAGTAGAGCTGTGCAAATCCTCTGCTGGCTCTAACTTCGTCCGACCTCCGCTGCGATTTCAACTCCGATGGAGTCGAAGTAATCAAAATTTGGACTTTCTCTGAAATTGTACGTTGGATTCGGAGTTGGAGTCCAGAGCCCAACAAGCTTCGACTTTATTTAAAAAAAAAAAAATCAAGTGGAACGACATAACTAAAAGACTCCATTCCATTTCAAGTGGAATGACTTCATTTTCTTCACATAGGGGTCCAAAACGCAAGACCCCCTTCTCCCCCTCACTCTTTCGCTACTTCTCTATTCTCTCTTTATTTCTCTCTTCCCGTATGTAGTTCACCTCCATTTTCTGTCTTCCTTCCATCGTCGTGAGCCCAGCCCCACTGTAAGTGTATTACCACCTCCATTTGTTTGATTCTTAATTGGTATGGAAGATTAATTTGTGATGAATTTGAAATATAGGGTTCCTAAATTTTGAAAATTTTGTTGCCATGACTTCACTGTAAATCTAATTTAATGATACTTGTGATTTTGTTGTTTAAGAACTTACAGTTGCATCAGGCCAACTTACACTTTCTGTCCATTAAATTTCAATAATCGAAAATTTATATACTCTTTTATAGTTCCATATTTATGACTCCATCTAGATGGATGTAGCACATGATACATACATTCAAATATTAATAAGGCTGGAATCTGTGTATGCTTGATGCAAGACTTTTGTATTCAGTAATAAAAGAACAAAGCACCAGCAATAGTATTCATGAAGTCAACCCAAACTTTCAAAACTCATTCTAGAAAATTACAAAATAAGAGTAATATTCATTGCTTCTTCAAGGGAAAGTATATAATCACTTTGGATTTGGAAAATCATACTCTTGATACTTCACATGCTAAATAACTATAGCATGAACACTAGATAGCAGATAGATTCATAGCAGAAGATGATCAGTTAGTCCAAAAGAAACGACAATAGTTTTTACAGTTAAGAAAGAAATACAACGGACCAATTGTACCAGTGCCAAAAATGATAACGCTGCACTCACCTTGTTCAGGTAATTTAATTGTGTAACAACACATATCACTGCAACATTGAGAAAAAACCAAGTCTGAGGATAAGCCATTTTACTTACACCCTCCAGTGTAAGCTTAATTTCAATTCCAATGGCCTTTATGCTTACAACCTAAATCACAACAAAGGAAGGTTTGAGGATAAGCACCTAGATTGTGTTAGTTTTACACTGAAATCAGAAAGCTATGACCTTGATGACATGGTGCCTATGTGCAGATAATAAATTTTAGAAAATGTAAATTACCGTAAGTGAGACCATTAAAGAACAAATGCCCAAGAAGATCAGTATATTTTCCTGCCCGTGGCGAGGTTCAAAATGCAAAATCAAGGCTAACTCTATTGAAAGGGTAGTAGCTGTAAGGCCTAGGCCTGACCCATGATGATTATAGCCTATGGATCCCCCCATAAACGACGCTGTTTCTTTCCAGGTATGACCCCTTCAGTTTTCTTCCTCCCCCGATTTTTCCCTCCTTTTGGTTTTGTGTTTTCTTCACTCCCAAAGTTTTCTCTCAACCTAATCACTTTTTCCACCACTTCCTTCCATTTTCTTCATACAGTTTCTCACTCTCGGTTTGTTCTCGACAGATTCTCTCCCTCTCTTGGGCCTTTTGTTTTAGCAGATAAGAACTTCTCCCTCTCTCTATCGCTCTGTTTCTTTCCCATTTTCTCTTCCCCAATCCCACTTTCCCTCTTCAAATAAGTTTTTCATTTCTCCTTAACCTTCTAACAAACTCACTCACTCTCCCTCCCTCTACCATTCTTGCGAAGCTTTGTGTTTTAAAGTGTTGCTATACATGGGTCTACTCAGTTTGGTCCCAGCTTCCTCATTGGAGTTGGGTTGTGGACGACGGTAACACTCTCTCTCGATCTCTTCTCTCTCTTGCCCTTCCTTTTATTCTTTGGGTGTTAATCTTACATTTGTGCCATGTTGGTTTGGATTGGAACTCACCCTAGGTCTCACCATTAAAGCGTATTGCGCCGTGCACTTCCATCCTCAAGAGCCCTTATGGGTTGATTTCCTCACACTGGTAAGAACCTCACTCAGTTTACATTCTTTTTCTCATTAATTTGTCATTGTGTTTTGTATGATTTTACTTAATTGAAAATATTTCAGACTCTGTTGGGTATTGAGAGTGGGATTGTATTTTCTTGGTTGGATGGAAATGTGGATAGCGTGTGGTTGATGTGGTGGTTGCGTGGAAATTTTTTATAAGCGAACACCTTGTGTTGGACTAGTCTTGAGTTTGGATAATTTGGTTTGGACGTGCAGTGTATTAAATGGATACTTGGGATTTGAGTAATGGCTTTTTTATACTGTTTGGGTTTTAAACCAACCGTTAGAGTGGAGGTTAAATTATTTGGAGGTACATTATTGTTGTTTTGGGTTGAGTTGTTGGTAGTTGCTTTGAGTTATGGGCTACTAAAGTAGGTTGATATATTGATTATTTGAGTTTGACATTGGTTTTCGTGGGTGTATAGGTCAATATTGAAATTGGTATATGGTATTATGGGTTGAAGCGTGGCTGTCCGGGTTATTATGTGGCTATTTGAGTTACGTTAATTTGCTAAAGTATGGTTTGTAATTATGGGTTTTTATTATTTAGATTGAAGTTGTGTTGTTGGTCATTAACACTTAGTGTATATTATTTTTATGAATAGGTGACAAGATTAATAGAGACCGAATTGAAGGCATAGATAATATATTATAGGAGTCAAGTAAGCGAGGTTCCTATACTAGGCTTTACACGACATGTTTAGATTGAAGTTGACTTTCTAAAAAATTTTCATATTTTGTTATGAAATGAGAACTTGGGAAAAATAACCTTAGTCGTTTGTTTGCATTACTCATGAAATCTATATGAAAGAGGGAAAATATTTTTCTGACATGCATTGTATAGACATGAGTTTTATTTGTCATGTTGTCTTTGAAATGCTAAAAGAGAGCGATAATGAAAATCTAAAATTTTGTGCATTGATCTGAAAGATGCTTTGACTTTTGCTTTTAGTATGTGAGAATGATCTGAATATGTTTCGATACTCTGTTTTGTTTTGATATAGCTTCTGAAAACCTTTGGCATGGTGTACTGATTTTGTATCTGATTCTGTCTTTGCTCTGCTTTGCTCTATTTGGGTTGGTACCAACTTCTCTGTCTCTGAGTGCACCCACTTTGGAAACAAAGTGGTTTTATGTGGTCTTTCCTGTGTGCACACTCGGGGTTTCAAAAATAATAAGGGAAATTTTCACCTTTGTCTTTGTCCAGTTTGGCCATTGGGATAGCACAACCCTACCACGGGTGTTAAACATGGTCTCTGCTTTGTGAGATGCTCTGTTTTGATGTGATGATGATGCTGAGGTTATGTTATGCCAAAGTACTCTGGGTTTTGTGTATTTTTAAAACCATCATCTATAAAATATTTTGCTCTGCATATTGTACTCCATAAATGCTTGTCCTCTGCTTACAGAATTGTTGATAACTCACCCATTATCTTTATTATAAGGGTTCAACTGAGGACCATGAATAAAAAGTGTGAGCATGGCTAAGTTGAGGAGAGGGTGTCGAGTACCTTAGGCTACTACTATTAAAAGAAGGAATTATGATGTCTTTTAAATATATTTATGTATTTGGTTTAGAAGGACTTAAGGATTTATCATTTTATTGTGTTGAGATTATTGGAAGATTGTGGACCCTTTGTTTATGTTATTATTGTAGTGATGACTTGTGGAGTTTGTAATGTGTCTATTTGGAAAATATGAGAATGTTTACTGCTTATGACATCTTTGGAGATTTTTGATGTGTTGGAAGACATGTTTATAAGTGACAGGTAGTAATTCTTTGACCCATCTGGGACCAGGGCGTTACAACAACAACATATATAAGGAAAAGGAAGGCTGATGATAGAGGAAGGAAAGTTTAGTAACCTCGAGTGAGGAAAAACTTAATCACAGATAACTTTAGATGTAGAAAAAAGGGCACCAAACCCTAAACACACATTCCCATATACCTGGTTGCGTAGCCAATGTCTAGATATCTTGTACAAAAGTGGGAGTGTGCTCCTGAGGTGCATGGATTACAATTATAACTGATCCCACAACATAGGATACACATCCAACAATACCCATTTTCTACATACGTTCTCTCAACATGAAATGAGCCAAAATCGCATTGCACAAAAAATATTTTAGTTATAAAGTTGATTTTATAACAGGTTTTCATAAGGAATTACCCACATACAAGAAAAGCTCAATGTAACAACCTGACCTTAAGATTATAATAAGTTTTATGTATTTTTTTTTATAAACTATAAATATTCTATTGTTATTATTATTATTATTATTATTATTAATTATTTTTGTTATCATTTTCTATTTCTAGTGTTTTACTATGATCCGAATGGTGTATATTTGGTAGAGTTCTTCTATTTTTTTTATTTTATTTTATTTCCTATCTCGTATGAGCATCTTTATCCTCTAGTTGAATAAACTCCAATTAGGAAAACCAATCTAGTTCACGTTCGGCTTCTCCACCCTGCACGTCTCCACTCACATTTACATGCACATGCACATCACGTACGTCTCTTCCCTTAGTTTGCATATCGATCCACTTAGTGTTTGTATCCTCTTAGGATTAAGTCATTTTTGTTATCATTTTCTATTTCTAGTGTTTTACTATGATCCGAATGGTGTATATTTGGTAGAGTTCTTCTATTTTTTTTTTTTATTTCCTATCTCGTATGAGCATCTTTATCCTCTAGTTGAATAAACTCCAATTAGGAAAATCAATCCAGTTCACGTTCGGCTTCTCCACTCCGCACGTCTCCACTCACATTCACATGCACATGCACATCACGTACGTCTCTTCCCCTCGGTTTGCATATCGATCCACTTAGTGTTTGTATCCTCGTAGGATTAAGTCTTCTAGGTGCAGCCAACTTCCTCCTCCCCCTTGCCTATAAAAGCCACCGAGACCTCCTGTAACACCTACACACTTGCACGTCTAGGAAAAAGAAAAGAAAAGAGAGCAGCCGAGAGCCACCTACACTGGAGAAACCACCAGCCAAGCAACAACACGCAAACCAGACCCACGACCCCTTCCTCTCACACGGACGCAGCCATGTTTGCACCATTGAGCAGAGCACTTCTCCCTCACGCCACAGACCAAGATCCATTTCGAGCCCACACTCAGCCCCTCTGCCCAGAGCACGCCGACACCACAGTTGAACACCTCAAGGAACGACCAACCGACTCCTCGGACAGCACAGTAAACCCCTCCGTGCGCCGCTGTCATGCACGAGATATACCCCTGTTTTTGCACCCTTAAAACAGAGCATTAATCGAACTAGCCGAGAACCCTCCTCCCTCAACCAAGTCAGCCACTCCACCGGAAACAGCCACATAAATCGCCGGCCATCTCTGCCCCGTCGAGCCCATCTCGTTCCGATAAACTCACCGCCGTCCAACCTCCTCTCTCTCTCGGTTGTTTCGGTGACAACACTCTTTCTAAACTCTCTCCCTCTCATGGCGTCGCACCACCCAGCCCAGGAACCCAGCCGCGTCGCCTCACTCCCGGCCACCCAGAGCCTCCTCAGCCCGCCGCTTTCGCATTCAGCCCTCTCTCGGTCAAGAGCCCCTGCCTTGTACATCTCTCTCCTTCTCCCTCGAGCCTCTGTTGCTCTTCACGTTGTTAAGTTGTGTTTCATCCCTCTTGGTTTTAGTTGCTGCAGGATTTAGAGGAGATTACATATATGCCCTCTTTTAATCTAGTATCTTGGAGAATCATTTTAAATTATATTTATAAATTTACAGTTATGTATATGTTAATTATAGAGATTACTACGTTATTTTAATTGAAGTTGAGTTGGGCTTAATATTTTAAAGGTGAGTTTTTACTTAAATAAATATATTAGTCAAATGTCCATTATATAAGATAATGTTTAAGGAATTTGAAATATATTTTGAAGTATATCTTGGAGCCTAATCTTTTAGTTGTTTTCCCTTTATATATTGTAGGATTTTAATAAAACTATTATGTTATTAAGTATTAAACTAAGATTGAATTATACTAATAGCCTACAATAATTTTATATTGAATACTATTAAGTTTATCCTTATGAATCGGGTGTTTCCACCAGTTGTGTTTTTATTAATCTTATATATATATATATATATATATATATATATAGATAAAGTTATATATTTAATAATATTGAAAGATTTGATATTATATTAGTATTTAAATTTCAATGGTTAATCATTTATTTTAAATACTTTAAATCTATGTTATGAAGTGAACCTCTAATATTTTTATAGTAGATTTTGATATATTTATGCTATTGAAGTGTACATTTTCAAAATAAAGAAATATGTTAAGAGTATTAAAATAGTATTAGATTTCTTATAAGATTGAATAATTATGTTAAGGAAGGAAAACTATTTTAAAAATTTAAGTTTATGACTTATTTAAAATAGCCCAAGTGTTTTACTAAAGTATAATATGTTATTAGCATTTTTAAGTAATTTAAATACCAAGATTTATTGATTATGGTGTTAAACAAAAGATTTATTTGACTATTTCCTAAATTTTGATTTTAATTAAGTAAGAATATGCTATTAGTATTTTTAAATAATTTAAGTTATAAACTTTCATTGATTTTATATTAAACAGAATATTTTTATTCATTATATTATACAGTATGAATTTTTTAAGTAGCATATTAGGATATGATTCCTAGACAGATTTAGTGACGTTTAATATTTTATATAGGTGACGCGTTACGAAGTGAGATTCAGGAAGTAGCGCTATGAGGTAAGTTATTTGATCACAAAATTTGGATCATTACAGTTTATCTTATAATTAAGTATTATTCAAGCTAGTTCATTGACAGCCTTTATTTATGTACTACTCATGTCATATGCAAGTATGTCATTCAACATAGCACACGATCATATCATTCCGCATCATGTTCAATTTCAGAAATTATAATTATATATGTATTATGTTATGCATCTCATGGTCATAAGACACGTAAGCTATCTTAAGTTCAAGTGCAAGATAAAATCAGTTCAGTTAATCAGATGGCCATTCAGATGCATGGTACCAATGCAGTTCAGTTCAGGGTGGATGTGCAAGCCACGGACTCAAGTGTGGTCCACCATAGTATGACAGAATTCTATCAGCGGCTTACCTCGCGGCCGCGAGACGTGGGGCCGGTACACAACCTCGCACACAGCACACAGGGTTAAGTGTGTTGGCCAGTCAGTTAAATCATATCAGTTAGTTAAGTTAGATCAATCAGTTAATTTAGATAAATCAGTCATGCATAGCATAAACATCAGTACGAACAGTCATGTATGTTAACGTTGTGATGGATTTCTTACTGAGTATTCGACTCATTTTAGTGTGTTTTCATGTTTTTAACCATCCAGGTGAGGATGATGATTACGAGCAGACAGGCCAGGATTAGAAGGAGCATTTATTTTAATTTCAGACCTTTTAGAAGAAATTTATTTTATTGCTTTATGACATGACTTTTTATTCAGTTTATTCATTTAAGTTTTTGAAGACATTTTATCAGACAAAGTTTTATGAAATAAATTCTAAATTGTTTTGTTTTATTATTTAATATGTGATCTCTTGACGGGTTTATTTTATGAAAAATACGTGACACTCCTAGCTTACGGGAAGGGGGTGTTACACTCAAAGTAATTGCATTTACCTGATAATTATACTTAGTGCACCAAATGGGGTCACTAGAACTGTTGGAGAGTAGACATAAGCCACAAAGTTTGCAACCTCTCCAATAATCACTACATCATCCAGCAAATACTAGTTTTGGCCACTTGGTTTTAGGATGCATATATGGAGAGAAAATATTTTATTTCCGAAAAGTGTGCATCTAGTTCAAGTAAATTTATGCAATATGTATAATATATATAGGTGGATTTATAGGGGTTTAGGATTAAGGTGCATTTTTCAACAATAAAATTTAATGTGATAATTCATTTTGTGCTGTGTAATTGTATTGCTCTTTTGTATATTTAATGTAATGGTTGGCATATTAAGATATTTAAATTGTAACATGTGAGATTAATTTAAAATAAATAGTATTGCTCTTTTGTATCTATCTATGTATGCTTGTTGCAATGTATTATATATCTAGCAGAGAAGTAAAACATACATAACATGATGCGTGTATATATATATATATATATATATATATATATATATATGCAGTACATGTTGTTTTTCTTCTAATTTCTTTGCTTCTAGTTTATGTTTTCAACATAGTTGATCTAGATATGGATACTACACCTATTGGGGACGATCGTCCACAAGTGGATGCCACAATTCCTACATCGATAAGTACTTCTACCCCTAGACCCACATATAGAGTAGCTACTTTCTGTTCAAGTAGTTGAGTCTAATAGACGTAAAAGATGAGGATATGCTTAATCAGGAGGAGGAGATGCATATTGAGCACGATCGACCACCATGACCTAGTAAAAAAAGGTCATGGACATGAGAACAATTCACCAAAATCTCCAGTAATTTTGAGAACCCGTAGGCAAGATGCCACCATTGTGGATAGCTTTGTGGTTGTCATTCGAATAAGCAATGCATCTCTGTATTAATAGAACCTCTTAATGGTTGGCAGTAGTATAAGATACATAACTAGTTGGTGACCATTGATTGGACCAAGCTCAGTAACAAAACTTCTATAGCCACTGATGGTACGCAGATTAAGAAACTGTCAATCCCTCAATACAGTGAGAAGATGTTGAGGGAATTTCTTGTGGAGATGATCATTTGTGATGAGATGTATTTTACCACAATTGACAAAAAAAGTTTGCGTAAATTTCTAAACACTCTTAAGCCACAATTTCCTATACCTTCACGGTATGCCAAGGAGAAGGCAGAGATGAATGAGATGTTTTACCACTAGCCAGAGAGTATCATTTATGACTGATACATGGACGTCCATACAGAATTTCAAATACATGTGTATCACAGTCTACTTTATTGATAGTGAGTGGAAGTTGCAAGCAGATTATTGGCTTCAAAGAACTTGCTGATTACAAGGGTTCATTTATTGGGGAGAAGATGGATGATTGTATAAAGGAATGAGGAATTTGAAAAATGCTTTATATCACAATTGACAATGCCAGTGCCAATGACACTGCAATTGATAGGTTCAAGTGGAATACGATGGTAAAAGAGGATATTATTCATGAGCATGGGTTTATATATGTTCAATGTTGTGCTCATATCATCAACCTCATAGTTGTTGAGGGGTTGAAGGAATTGATGATTCCATTACCAAAGTCTGCAACTTTGTGAGATATGTGAGGACTTCTCCCTAAAAACTTGGCAAGTTTAAGGCAATAACCGAACAACTTGAGATCACATGTTCTAATATGTTGTACTTGGACGTTCTGACTTGATGAAACTCTACATACATGATGTTAGATGTGGCACAGAAGTACCAAAGAGCGTTCAAGTGGATGGAGGTCAAGGATGGGGGCCTAAGGTATGCTTTGTTAAAGTCAGTAGTGGGAGCAGGGGGCTCAGTGCACATGATAGTATTGATTGGGCCAATATGAGGTATTTTGTTCAATTTTTGAAGTTATTTTATGGCATAACTTTGTGAATATCTTGTTTTAGATATACTACTGCGAACTTGTACTTTGACGAGCTCTTAGGGCTTTATGACCGCTTGCAACAAAGTTATGTTGACACTATGTGATTGTTGAATGTTATTGCTATGAGGATGAAATTCAAATATGATAGATATTCGGGAAATGTTGAGAAGATAAATAGATTATTATTTGTGGTTGTAGTCCTTGACCCCCGATATAAGTTGGTTATTATAAAAGTTTGGATTAGGGGCATCCTTGCCGATGAGAAGGTTGATGAGTCTATTAGAAAGCTGAAAAGTGATATTGATGACTTAAATAGCCACTATGACATCAACAATTAGTTTTCAACTAAAGGTGGTTGCTCCTCATACTTGACTAGCTCTACATCTTCCTTAGATGACACACATGCATAGAGTTCAGCTATTTTGGTGTGACAGTATCATCAAATATGTGCATCGAGGAATATTATGCAGTGTAGGGCTCAGGTTGAGCGTTATTTTTTGGAAGATCTCGAGGTGCCTAATGATGCATTTCATTTATTAACTTGGTAGAAGGTTAATTCCATCAAATTTCTTGTCCTTTACCTGATAACCTGGGATGTGCTAGCCATTTCTATCACTATGGTTGCCTCTGAGTCGGCGTTTAGCACCGGAGGTCACATGTTGGATGCTTATCAGAGTTCGTTGGCACCAATCACCATGGAGGCCCTCGTTTGCACACAAAACTAGTCAAGTGAAATGCCCATTGGACTAGATATCATTGATGTCGAGAGCTATAGGCTTGAATCAGGTAACTTTATACTTTTAAATGATTATTTAAATATTTTTAATGTTTAAATTATTTAACTTATAATTTTTATGATTTTGCAGACCTAACCGTGAACCCTAGAATAATTGCAAATAACTGAGATGGACACACCGTGGGATGCAGAAACCCCCTTTATTGGTGAGAAATGAAATACTATTAGCAAAAAAGCCTTGTTTGTTTTTGTTTGTTCAAAATAATGCTTTAGTTCTAACTTTTATTTTTAATTTCGAAAACAATGCAGGATGCTTGGGATTGAAGGCTAATGGTGATGAAAAATTGGAAATTTGAGTCAATTTGTAATTACTAATTTGTAGTTTTTTTGTTTTATTCTGATACATTATTACATTGTAAATAGGTTAAGGACTTTGGTGAAGTTGCTAGTTGGTTAGGTACTTGGTTGTGATTGTGGTGGACGGGTGGCTATTTCACGCTGATTGTGATTTAGATTGTCATTGTGGTGGTTGACATGTTGTGAACTTGTGATTGTGGGGGTTGTTGTTTAAGGTTTAGTTGTGATTTTGTTGGTTGTTTGGGGCACCTTTGCATTTTTTATTTATATTTTGTTTGTGATTGTGCATTTATATCTCTTTGGTTTTGTAAAGTTTGTAATTAATCATTGTATTTAAGTTTTTTAATTATTTTTTACAGCATTTTTTTAGAAATGGGAAGCCCATTAGGGTGTTGGTATTTTATTTTTATAGTATTTAAGAAGCCCAAATATCATAATGGGCCTTGAGCCTTTGGAAGTGGGCCCAGGGCATTCAGAATTAGGCCTTGGCCCAATCACCGAGATTTGAACTATGACTCCAATCGGAGTAGGAGTACACGATGGCCTCTGATATTAAGAGCCCACCCCTAGTTGTCAGTGCGTTAACATGCGCATCAGTTCATAGGTATCAGTACCTGCTATGAAAAATATAATGTACGTATCCTGTGACAAGTATCTGCACTATCACTAGTACGTATAACATGAAATTGAAAGTGTGGGAGGCACCATCAGCGTTAGTGTCTGACTTCGCTCTGATGACCAGTTAATTAGGCCCTATTCGAAGCCTATTAATCTTTACCTTGTCAATCCAGAGACTTTCACACTAGTTTAGACATTCTAGCATGAACAAAGGAGTTCCGGTAGGATATTACCCTATCCTAGTACTTAGGGTCATAATAAGTACAAACAAACTTGACTTGACATGGAAAAATCTATTTTCAAAACACACTCTGTACTCGAGACGTGACTTGACATGAAATGAAAGGATAGATGACCAGACATATTGTAACGTGACATATACATGAGACGAATAACATGGTATGGCATGAAACAGACAAACATTTAGTGAAACGGCATAACATATAATACACAAATGTTTTGTGACATGGTATAACATGTAACATATAAACATTTTGTGATAGAATATAATGTGTAACAAATAAACATTGCAGGATAGAATATAACGTATGACAGATTGTGTGACAGAATATATTGTGTAACAAATAAATATTTCATGGCATAATATTATGTTTAACAGATAAACATGTAGTGATATGGCATAGCATTGCATACATGATAACATAAATATATAAACAATAGTTCCCTTACCAACATATATATATAGTAATCTGACAGTAAGTTATAAGCTAACTTACAATGACTGTCGCATTACATAGTAAAATGTGTGAAACACGAGAAACTATAAGTAGGGATTTCTAAACGTCAGAAGCTCTTCACTAACAGTTTCGAATCATAAAATACTACCTTAAAGTAAAATGACCATTTTTCGTCTCTACATATGGGAAAACGACCATTTTACCTAAAATTTAAGGATTTTACATCCTTACTTCAAAACTCACTAAAATTTACATTCCTTATGCAAATCTTATCCTAAATCTTAATATCTAAATAGAAAAAATTAAAACACATCACAACCATAACAAACTCATCATGGTCGAAACACATAGGTCATTTTTCTTGACTCTTGTTGTAATTCTATCAAACCTCATTTCTCATGCTTAAACCAAAATATTGCAACACATAAAGTCATATCTTATGTCCAAATAGCATAATAAAACAACCAACAAAATCCACTTCAAAAAATCACAAATCTTTTTAATAAAACGTCTCAAGCTTTTCAACTAAAAACACAACCTTTTATCTGCAAGGTTTGGTCTATTTTAAAAATAACTCCAAGAACCCCAAAAGTTGAAAAACATACTTTCAATATAGTCATAACATACTCCTAAGAAATATAATGATTTTAATCATCAAGCAAAAACCACAAAAATTACAAAAATCCATTATAAAGCTTTCGGCTTCAACACTTTCACCAAACTTGACTCCTTTAAGGTTTGATCCAACACATAGCATGAAATAACTCAAAAATCAATAAAATTAGTTAAAAATCATGTCCTAGAATAAATGCAAAGCATTAAACTCAATATCACATGGCCAAAACTAAACCAAAACATAGATCTATACAAAAACCTCAAATTTGTGACCTAACCGAACATTTTCATGTATACAAAATTATATCTTCAAAACCAACACAAAAAAAATTCTTAAAATAACATCCTAACATGTAAATAAAAGTTTAAGGATCATCATATAAAAATATTAAAGCCATTGGATCATGTTTTCTCATTGAAAGATTCGAGCTTACATAAAACAGAAACTGTATTACTCCTTCCAGTTTTTAACTTTTTTTATCTAAGTAAAAATTTCATCAAAAGCTTATATGTAACAACCCGACCCTAATATTAGGCTATAGATACATTTTATGTATTTTCTTATAGCTATAATATTAATATTATTATTATTATTATCATCAGATTTTACATTTGTTCTTTTAATAAGATTATTATCATTTTATTTTTATTATTTTATTATGACCCGATTTTTACAATAGTCTAGAGTTTTATTTGAATTTAAACATTATTTCTCCCTATCTCCACCCATAAGCCTCATCCTTATTCTCTAATTAATAATTCCAAATCCTATTAGGAAACCAAGCTCTCAACTCCAAATCCTATTAGGAAACCAAGCTCTCAACTCCAAATCCTATTAGGAAACCAAACTCTCAACTCCAAATCCTTTCCCATCTCCTTATGGTCACAATACCCTTTTCCTTGCCTATAAAACCCACCCCTGGCCGAGACCTCCAGAAGAAAACATAAGAAACCACAACCACCGAAGCAAGCCGTAGCAGACCGAGAACCCACCTCTCTCGTTCATCTCGGCTTCTCTTAAGCTTTCGGGCTTGCCCCAGCCACCCAGAACCACCATCGTCTCATCTAGCCAATCCCCCATCGCGTACTCTTCTCGGTGACGAGTTACAACTTGAGATTCAAGAAGAAGCGCAACAAAGTAAGTTATTTGATCACAAAATTAGGATCATCACAGTCAGCTTATATTTGAGTATTATTCAAGTCAGTTCATTGATAGCCAATTTTTATGTACCACTCATGTCATATGCAAGCATGTCATTCAACATAGCACACGATCATGTCATTCCGCATCATGTTCAGTTTCAGAAATTATAATTATATATGTATTATAGCATGCATCTCATGGTCATAAGATACATAAGCTATCTTAAGTTCAAGTGCAAGATAAGATCAGTTCAGTTAATTAGATGGCCATTCAGATGCATGGTACCAATGTAGTTCAGTTCAGGGTGGTGTGCAAGCTATGAACTCAGTCGTGGTCCACCATAGTATGCTAGAATACTATCAGCGGCTCCCCTCGTGGCCACGGGACGTGGGGCCGGTGCACAACCTCGCACACAGGGTTAAGTGTGTTGGCCAGTCAGTAATCAGAACAGTCAGTAAACAGAACAGTCAGTTAATTCAGATAAATTAGTCATGCATAGCATAAACATCAGTATGAACAATCATGAATTTTAAGCTCTCAGCATGAAAAATTTTATGAAAACCTTACGTTTAGTATGTTAACGTTATGATGGATTTCTTATTGAGTATTCGACTCATTTTAGTTTGTTTTCATATTTTTAACCACCCAGGTGAGGATGATGATTACGAGCAGACAGGCCAAGATTAGAAGGAGCAGTTGTTTTAGTTTCAGACCTTTAGAAGAAATTTATTTTATTGCCTTATGACATGACTTTTTATTCAGTTTATTCAATTAAGTTTTTTTTGAAGACATTTTTATCATACAAAGTTTTATGAAATAAATCCTAAAATTGTTTTCTTAAATATGAGATCTCTTACCAAGTTTATTTTATGAAAAACACGTGACACTCCTAGCCTACGGGAAGGGGGTATTACAATTTGGTATCAGAGCCCCAGGTTGAGAGATTCTGTAGACTTTTTTGAAAAAAAAAAAAAAGGAAAAGTAAAGAAAAGTATTTTTTTTAATTTTAGGATAAGGTCACCTAGGATGCTCCTGGCCTGCTCGAGAGTTATTGAGGTATTTTTATTATGTTAGGATATTTTATAACTCTTACTAGTTAGCACTATTGTAGTTATGGTAGACATTGTTATTATTCATGTCAATATCAAAATATTAGTTATTGGTTACTTTAGATTATGACACCTGACTCTAGGAATTATGTGTACTAGAGTTACGTGTTAATTTGGTTATGGCAGTGTAATTGATTGAAGGAAGGTGAAGTTGGGAAACTATTACTTTCAGGATTAATAGTGTATCTGGTGCATGAGAATGAATGGAGATTGAATTATATTTGATGTAGTCTTATTTAAGAAAATTAGGGAATGCAATTAGTAGGTTTTGGAGTTATGGCGGAAATTTTTATGGCGGAAATTTACATATGGTGTTTGGTACTTCGCAATATCTAATGGAAGTTATATTATAGGTGATGATTCTCTCGCCTAGCATGAATAGTGGACAAAAGATTTTAGTAAAAATTCCAATAGTCGCGGAGTTAGATAACAATAAAGATATAAAAAGAGATTGTGAAGTCATTATAATTTTTGAGGTGTGAAAATTTAGGTTTGCGAACAGAAGATGATTGGAGTACACGTACGCCTTAGACATGTACATTAAAGTCTTAACGATTAGGTCAACATTATTAGAGAATAGCACGAGATATTGAAATTTGATATGGAAGTTTAATTAATGTTGCAATAATTGAGGTACTTATAATTGGAGATGTAGGCCATAACCTTAGGCACATGATCATTGTAGAATTTCATTTTTTAGAATTTTAGAATTGAGATATTTTATAGACTCTGAACTTTGGAGAATTTTAAATTGATGTTTATATGAGGTTATTAAAATATGAGGAGATTTATTTATCATTTTATGCGAAGAGTTATTTATGATCTTATGAGGAAAATTTATTTATTATTTTATGAGGAGACTTATTCATCATTTTAGGAGGAAAGTTTAATTATTATTTTATGTGGAGACAGTTACTTATTATTATTTGGAGAAAGATAATAGTTTGAGTGATATTATTAATAAGTTTTTGATCAATCTTGTGTCGAGGTATACATGACTTTAGGCTTATATTGTACTTCTAAAGTGTGTGATCATTGATAGTAAGTGCACGTGTAAAAAGATTAGGAAAATATGTGAGATTTAAGAATGAATTTATATGGTGTATGGTATTTCATGATGATTGGTGGTACTCTTATGTTCTATAGGTAACGTGATTCTATCGCAAAGTACGAGTAGTAGGATTTAGGATCCAAACTTTGGAGAGTTTTGGGTTATGAATTGTTGAGGTTATTATTGCATGTGGAGAGTTTTATTATTCTATGTAGAGAGTTCTAATTACTTTTTGTGGAATTATTATTATTAGGTTGTAATCGAATCCATTATTGAGGTTTACAATTTTGGAGAATAAGCGAAGTTTAAGAATAAATCTTGAAGGATTAAAAGTCTAAGAAGAATAGGTTCGACTAAATGATCGAAGATCTAAAATAGAAACATGGAAAGAATGCGATAGACAAGTATGTAGGTTGCTTGAGGTACTAGCAAGTTCCGAGGACGGAATTTTTATAAGGAGGGGAGTTTGTAACAACCCGACCCTAATATTAGGCTATAGATACATTTTATATATTTTCTTATAGCTATAATAATAATATTATTATTATTATTATTATCATCAGATTTTATATTTGTTCTTTTAATAAGATTATTATCATTTTATTTTTATTATTTTATTATGACCCGATTTTTACAATAGTCTAGAGTTTTATTTGAATTTAAACATTATTTCTCCCTATCTCCACCCATAAGCCTCATCCTTATCCTCTAATTAATAACTCCAAATCCTATTAGGAAACCAAGCTCTCAACTCCAAATCCAATTAGGAAACCAAGCTCTCAACTCCAAATCCTATTAGGAAACCAAACTCTCAACTCCAAATCCTATCCCATCTCCTTATGGTCACAATACCCTCTTCCTTGCCTATAAAACCCACCCCTGGCCGAGACCTCCAGAAGAAAACATAAGAAACCACAACCACCGAAGCAAGTCGTAGCAGACCGAGAACCCACCTCTCTCGTTCATCTCGGCTTCTCTTAAGTTTTTGGGCTTGCCCCAGCCACCCAGAACCATCGTCGTCTCGTCCAGCCAATCCCCCATCGTGTACTCTTTTCAGTGACAAGTTACAACTTGAGATTCAAGAAGAAGCGCATCAAAGTAAGTTATTTGATCACAAAATTAGGATCATCACAGTCAGCTTATATTTGAGTATTATTCAAGTCAGTTCATTGATAGCCAATTTTTATGTACCACTCATGTCATATGCAAGCATGTCATTCAACATAGCATACGATCATGTCATTCCGCATCATGTTCAGTTTCAGAAATTATAATTATATATGTCTTATAGCATGCATCTCAAGGTCATAAGACACATAAGCTATCTTAAGTTCAAGTGCAAGATAAGATCAGTTCAGTTAATCAGATGGCCATTCAGATGCATGGTACCAATGTAGTTCAGTTCAGGGTGGTGTGCAAGCCACGAACTCAGTCGTGGTCCACCATAGTATGCTAGAATACTATCAGCGGCTCCCCTCGTGGCCACGGGACGTGGGGCTGGTGCACAACCTCGCACACAGGGTTAAGTGTGTTGGCCAGTCAGTAATCAGAACAGTCAGTAATCAGAACAGTCAGTTAAATCAGAACAGTCAGTTAATTCAGATAAATCAGTCATGCAGAGCATAAACATCAGTATGAACAATCATGAATTTTAAGCTCTCAGCATGAAAACTTTTATGAAAACCTTATGTTTAGTATGTTAACGTTGTGATGGATTTCTTACTGAGTATTCGACTCATTTTAGTTTGTTTTCATATTTTTAACCACCCAGGTGAGGATGATGATTACGAGCAGACAGGCCAGGATTAGAAGGAGCAGTTGTTTTAGTTTCAGACCTTTAGAAGAAATTTATTTTATTGCCTTATGACATGACTTTTTTTCAGTTTATTCAATTAAGTTTTTTTGAAAACATTTTTATCAGACAAAGTTTTATGAAATAAATCTTAAAATTGTTTTCTTAAATATGAGATCTCTTGCCAGGTTTATTTATGAAAAACACATGACACTCCTAGCCTACGGGAAGGGGGTGTTACATTATAGCATACAAAAAATCCTCATCAAAATTTTATATAATCATGTTAACTATATTCCATAAAAAAATCAAACCAAGAGGTTGCCAATAACTTGGTCGAAATTATCAAAATATCATACATTGTCTAGTTTATCGCCTAGACCAACTGTTTCATGCTTAAACCAACTCGTGACTGATCAAATGACTACAAAATCAACATATCCATAGAAACGAGGCTCAAAGAGAAAAACATTTCATGAAGGAGACTCTGAGAAAATACTTAAAACTAGTTTAGAAAGGTCAAACAAAGTGAGTTAGAAAATCAGCCTATGAGTCTCTCTTGTTTTCTCTCCAAGAAAAGAGTTGGAAAGTGATGAAATGAAGAGGGAAGGGACTTGGTCACCTATTACACATTTGAAGGGTGATAGGAGGGCTGTGAGTGACACTTAGAAGGATGGGTGTGTCATCCAAATCAAGGGGCAAAACCAACCCATGGTTTTCTGCCTCAAACTGCCATGTGAGAGGTAGGAGTGAGGTGGCCTTTGACCTTCACATCATGTACTATTTGGGTCTGATTTGAGCAATGTTTGGATTACCATAGTAGGGGAGAAACTTTCTCCACAAGTCTTGCTTAAGTGGCTCAATTTCGTGGGCCTTAATGGGCTCCCATTTAGGGTTTCAATAGGGTGTGGTTGGAGTTTGGGTTGCTATCAAGCCCAAATTTAATTTTTCTTAGCCCAATAACTTTTCAACGTTTAAAAGAATGAATAATGATGTCATAACATAAATTTGATCGGCGAATAGCATGTGGCAGTGATTTGATCAAGTGATTAAATACTAAGCTAAAATTGGTTCCATTTGGGATTTAGGGAAACCGTTTAGGGTTTCGGTTTCAACCAAACATTGGGGTTTTCAATTGAATTTCAAGTATTTGGAGTTTCACTATGGTTGAAATCCTCTTTGGTTTGGCACAAAAGGATGGTTGGATGGAATACTGTTTTGCCTAGGTGGCATGATCAGAAAGTTTGATTTCCTTCACATATCATGGCGTGATCCTTATCTTATGAGCTCTTATTCTTGATCATAGGGTGAACATATCATGGCTCCCTTCCTTACACCGTGTGTTCCTACTAGTTACTGCACCATCAACAGTCTGTACACCGTGATGAATACGTCATAAACAGATAATCATATTAACTCGACCTTACTTCGTCGAATTACATGCCTTATGCACCCACTAGCGTTAGTTGCTTCCTCGCTCCGGCATTCTTTAAAAATAATCCATTCAAGACTCGTCGACTATTCTTCGTCGACTCAGGGGTTACCACTCCATTCTTAAGCACTCCAGAGTGGACAAAGAAGTTCCACTAGGACATTCCCCCATCCTAACACTTGGGGTCATGGTAAAACTTTTAAACTCTTTTATTTGAAAAACACTTTTCTTTGAAAACAATTTTTCCAAATGCATGTGACATGAGACTTATGACATACGTGCTTATACTTGACATGTGACATATGGAATGCCATGCATGAAGTAACCAAGCATAACATGTTCAATTCATGGCATGATAACATAAAACACATGAAACATCAAAACACATACATAGAATCGCGAGAACTTGCTTAGGCCCAAATACATAGGGATAAAAAGCATGAAATTCATCACTTAAAGATGTTCCAATCTTCAAGCATATATTATAGAAATCAAAGCATAGTGAAACAAAGCATGAAATCATAACATTTGACTAAGGTCTGAAACATCCAAGACATATTCAAGCCGAAACATCATGTTGCATCAACCTTTAACCTTAATCAAGTAAAAACTGAAACTTATAGGAGTATTTCATGGCATTTTCATCACAAATCCGAAGCATATAATCCCTTCCATAGATTTACTCAAGATCATATTAGCATTTTCAAATAAACAATCAAGAAATAGCAAACAAAGCAAACATGGCAATGAAAGGATTTACACAAATATATACAAGCATTAACCAAGAGTAAGTTGAGGGTATACTTACAAAAATCCGTGGAAAGAAATACAACCAAGCTGTAAATCTGAACGTACTATATTAGAAAGAGTAACTAAAAACCCTATCTTATGTTCTTGAGTGTGTTTGAATTTCTAGGGCATCACTTGCTCTTAAAACACTCGGCATCTAGGGTTTTTGGGTTTAAACCCTTTTATTTCACTCATAAAGTAAAAAAAAACCTAAGGTAAGCAAAGATACATGTGGTAGTTGAAAACATGGAGGATGAACTTCCCCTTAATAATCGGCTTCAAGGGTTTCTTAAAAATCCTAAGTCATTTTCCAAGAAAACGTAAGAAAGTGTGGGTGTTCTAACATTCTCAAAGTCTAATGAGATTTGAATCTCATGTTTAGGTTGAAAAAGTGGCATGTGTGTGCAAAACTTAAGAGGAAACCAATCCTTAGCTTGTCTATCCTTAGTGGTGCCGAAATCTCTCATTGAATAGGAAATCCTCTTGTTTGGTTGGAAAAAAAAAAAGAAGCTTTTGGGCGTGTGGCTTCTCTCCCCTTTTATAGAAAATTCCTCAATCCCTCATTAGTTGTTTGAAATCCATTGCATGCAAGACATGTGGCATAGGTTTCTTCTTCCTTTTTCTCTTTAGCTAAAATACCTCTTAGAATTTCCCACTTGGATTGCATTGGGAAGGGACATCTTGGGGGTGGCGTGCAGGGTTTCACTTCCTTTGGCTGAAATTTCCTTCTTTTTCCTTTATGCCGTTCCTTCCCTTAAGCAAGTGAGTATTTTTTTAAGGGTAGCTTGGTAAAACATTACATGCTTCTTCTTTTCCCCCATCAAGTAACCTTTGGCATGGATGACAAGTGGCATTGGGCGTGTGCCATAGCCCTAGCCATCCCTTCCTTCTTCTTTTCCCAAGTTGATGCTTTATCTTCCTAGTGCTAATTCCCTAGGTGACCTTTCATGTACCATTGGTGCAAAATAAACTAAATGACAAGTGGCAAGTGAATAGGGTGCTTAGGAGTGTGCTAGCCAAAATCTTAAGGGGATTTTTTTCCTTTGACGTAAGAGTCCCTTCATCTAATCTTCTAGAAGGTTAATGCATGCATGACACTTGCAAAGTCTGACTAAAATTCGAAATCCTTTGTGCCTCCCTTCGGCTTCCCATGCAAATCTTTCAGAAAAGCTCCATTTCACTTCCCTAGGCTTCCTTTCCCAAGATATCTACATTGGAACTCAAAATTGGGCAAGACAAAGGGTCTAGGCATATGGAAAATTGGTCTAGCCGAAAATTTCTTAGTCTTTCTAGGTTCCTTTTGTCCCTTGATCCATCTAGAAGGTTTCTAGCATGCTGACAAGTGGCAATTTCTCTAGGGTAGGCGTGTAAACCACTTCTTGGTACTTTCCTACTCTTCTCTCTCTCTCTCTCTCTTAATCCATTATCAAGTCTAGATTCACAATGTAGCACTTACATGCCACATGGCACTTGTGACTAAAATTTAGGTCTTGGGCCTAAAGCCATTGGACTTGGGTTTCTAAATAAGATCAAAATTCACAAGGCATTCTCGGGTTACTGCTCTCTTGGGCTCAAGTTGTCATTTTAAAGATTCTAAGGCATTCTAAAATAGCCAGAGCTCCCAAAAAAGTCATGGCAACTAAGAATAAAATCCATGGGCCATGCTTACGCAAGTTCAAGTCATCACATCAGTGAAAAATAACGTTTACACTGTAAAATCCTAAATATTCATACTAACCTCAAAATAATTAAAATGAACAAGTGTTTCGTCTAGAAATTGAAAGTGGTTTTACTACACCATAAAATCCTAAATATTCTAAGTCTAATGGCACAGATCACATCTCATCATGACACTTATAAGTACTTCAAATAAATAAAATCGCGCTTCTGGTACCATTGTGAGTTGTAACACCGAATATGCTAATAGACAAAAAACTATGTGATTGAGTCAATTCATGAAAACTTTTGGAGTTTTTTCGAAGTTCCTAAACGTGAAGAAATTCTTCCATTCAATTTTTGGCGGGCTGTTTTAAAGAGTGAGTAGCACTATTTAGAAAGCCTCGTAGACACGGTTCAACATCGGGAGATGAAGGACTATTTGCATCGTGCCAGGTGAGCATCGAGCAAGGACAAGCTTGATGAAGACGTGAGAGCTCTCCAAGATAACATAGAGGTGCTTAGAGGGCGGCATGTGTCATACACAGAGGCTCATGCTCCATAAGAGATGTCATTGGAGTGAGCTTGTGAAAAAAAAAGATAATGAACCTACAAGCCACATTGTCTGATCTTAGAATGACCCGAACCTAGTTAGATTTCATCAGTATTTATTTTTCATTGCCTTAATATTATTTTAGGGTCATGAAATTAGGTCTATTTGGATAGAGGGCTTGGACCTATAGTTTAGCATCCAAAGCCCAAGAGAAAGGGCCACTCAAACCCTTAGATTTCGGCCAACTAAGTGGGCTTGAGCCCAAAAACCCTAGAAGAGCCATAGGGACATGCCCAAGCCATGAGACTTGTGCCATTTATCATGCATGTAAGGCCCATGAATCTGGACGTGTTACTGGGCTAAGGGGAGATAGAAGAGTGTTTGGGAAGCCAAAGGAGACATGCATGCCAACCTTAGTGACAAGCCCTTTGGTTTGCCACTTGTCTTTCATGTAAGAAGGCTCCTAGAAGAAGGAAATGATGGGATGACTTAGAAAAGGCCAAAGACCACTCGGCCATTTGGGATGACCAACACGCACACCCAAGAGGATGACCATTCGGCAATTGTTTGAGTTCCAAGAGGATTTTCATAGGAAGTGGTGCCTAGGGAAGATACAAAGGAGATCTTTTCAAGAGATTTGCATAGGGAAGCTCAAGGGACAAAAGGGATTTTCAGATTCCCTCACCCACACACCCACTCAAGTGCCTTTTTTTGATATTTTGTCACTTGTCAACCATGCACTAGTAGATGAGCGTTTCTAAAAGGAAGATGAAATCACTTGTGCATAAAATGACTATCCTAATCCTAGACTATTAGCCACTACACTCAAGGACACACACTCATACACCACATGTCACATTAGGGTTACAAAAGGGAGCCTTAGGTATTTGAAAAGGTCACCTAGGGAAGGAGCACTAGAAGATAAAAAGATCTTCATGGAAATTTGAGAGGGAGTGGATAGAAAAGAGGCATACACACTACTATGCCATATCTCACACATTCAAGCATCACTTTTTAGAAGATGAAGGGACATTCAGCCAAGAGGAGAAGTTACACGCCACTTGTCCTTCATGCAATGGATCACTAGCAACCAATGTGATTTTGTGGAGAGCTCTATATAAAGGGGGAAGAGCCACACACCCAAGGGTTTTTCTCTTTTTTTCATTTTTGGATTTCACATGCTCTCATCCTCTCCACACTCTTTTGCACGACCACTTGGAGATTTATTCTCTTTCTCACATTTTCTTTCCAAACAAACAAGAAACCATTCTTCTCTACATTCAAGGAAGGGCCACGACACCAAGCAAGAAGGAATCCAGGGTGAGGACCTCGTTTTCTTTTATTTTCTTCACACTACTCACACCTCACTCAAGGAGATGATATAATCTCCTAAGAGTTTGAGATTTTTAAAGGACAAACATGATTTCAAGGTTATTTCATCTTGGAATAACCTAGGGTTTTCCAAGGATGGGAGAAGATGAAACTTTGAGGACTTATATCGTCTAGAAAATTGGCTAAACACACACACACACACACACACACACACACACACACACTACTCACATGTTCATGACCTAGCCATATTATTCAGCCTAGGTTGGAGGTGAAAGATTGTTGGGTGGAGTATAAGTGGGATGGGGAGCTGCTAACTAATCTGATTGATGCTAGATATGTAGATTATATTATTTCTGAAATTCTAGGTAGAAGACCTGGACGAGATATCTTGGTATGGCACCCATATGTGGATTGGCATTTTTCGATGAAAATGGCTTGGGAAGTTACTCGTATTACGCGGCCATAGTTGGAAGGTTTAGATTGGATTTGGTGTAATGTGATTTTGAAGAAAATGTCTGTTTGTATGTGGAAGGCAAGATTTAATTGCCCTCCAGTTGAGAAGAGAGTTCAATCGGTGGGTATTCCTTTAGCATCCCATTGTGTTTGTTGTTCAAGGGGTGGTGTGGAGGATCACAACCATGTTTTATGTACGGGAGCTATAGCGAATGAAATGTGGCAGAGAGCTGCTTGCATGCTGGGTGTTCAATGCATGTCGTTCAATAGTTAGTGGGCACGATGTTGCTATTGGTTCCGATGTGCTAAGAAGTCATCGCAATGAGGTATGTTGATTGGCTTAATTCCAAATCTCATTTCTTGGAGATTATGGCAGTGGCGATGTACAACAAAAATGCAAGATAGGTATGACAAAGTGGATGCAATTTGGCTATCGATTAAATTTTGGTTGTGGCAATTTTCTAGTAAGTTGTTGAGGGTTAGCTCTTTATCACACATGGATCGTTGTGTTCTTTCAAAACTGGAAATTCCTGGGCGGGAAATTCCAGTAAAGAGGCCGAAGTTAGTTGCATGGACTAAACCGAGGGAAGGATGGGTGAAATTAAATATGGATGGATCATGTAGGGGTAATCCAGGTAGTTGTGGTGGGGTGGGTTTTAAGGGATGATAGAGGAAAATTTTTGGCGGCCTTTTCTACTAAGTTCAGTTTTGGGACTAATAATGAAGCAGAACTAAGGGCGCTCACTTGTGGTTTATCACTTTGTAAGGAGTTGGGTTTTTACAAATTTATGATTTAATGTGATTCAGATTTGATGATACATTGGATTAGAAAGAATCCTTGATTGGTTTGGTATTTATGGGATTATTGGGATGAACTTGTGCAGGTGTTATCTGGTTTTCATTACATGGTGTCTCAGCAATTTAGGGAGGGGAATAAAATGGCGGATTTTTTAGCAAGACAAGGAGATGAGGGTTTAAATTGTATATATATGACTTCTGATGAATTGCCCCTCCGTGTTAAAGGTTTGCTTTGTTTGGATTTTCTTGGTTTGCCTAGTATTAGGCCGTGATTATTGTAGCATTTTTTGGTTTATTGTTTAATTGTTTAGTTTATTGTATAGGTGAATTTATTAAAGTTTTTCTTGATGCATGGGATGGTTTTATTTTCTGATTTTTTGTAAATCCCAAGTGTCTATCTTTTTACAACAGTTTTCCTTTGCCATAAGTGAGGGTAATTAATAAAATTGGGGTACTATCATCTTCTCTAAAAAAAATGATCAAAACATCCTAGAGTCGGAAGGTTGAGGCATTTCCTACAGCAAGTGACAAACCCTAGAAACCTCACACACTCATGCACATGGATTAGGGTTCAAAACCCTTGTTCTAACAAGTTGTACTACCGTTTACAGCTTTCTAGTACTTTTTTGAAGGATTTTTGTAAGTAATCACTCAACTTAGTTTGGTTAACATGTGTATATATTTGTTTAAATCTTTTCTTTGTTATTATTACTTTTGATTGTTATTCTATGCTTTACTTCGTTGAATACTCTATTGTGATTTTGTATAAGATCATGAAAAGGTTTATATGTTTCGGATCCATGTTGAAAATGCCATGATTCACATGTGCATGTTTCTATTTTGCTTGAGGTTATGTTGATATTTCATGTGCCATGAAGATTGGATTATTACAGGGTTAAGTGTTTCAAATTCATGTGATGTTGTCATGATTTTATGCTTTGATTCACCCTTGTCAAGATTTTTATCTATTATGCTTCAAGTTTGAAAGATGTTGAAGAGAAATTTCTCCATGTTAATAGGCCTTTGATGTTTCGGCCAAGTCATATTCTTTTATGATCATGAAGATGTTTTGATATTTCATGTGTTCTATGTTATCATGCCATGATTGGAATATGTTACGCTTGATTATTTCATGCGCGACATTTCATGTGTCACATGTCAAGTGTAAGGAGTACGTTTTAAGTCATATGTCATATGCATTTGGGTAAATGGTCTTTTTTTAAAAGTGTCTGAAATGTTTTATCATGACCCCAAATGATAGGAAGGGAGAATTCCCCGGTGGAACTCCTCTATCCTCTTTAGAGTGCTTAAAAATAAAGTAGTAACTTTTAAGTCAACAAAGAATCATCGGCGTTCCTCGAATGGATATTTTTGGAAAAGATGTCGGAATGAGGTAGCACCTAACGCTAGTGGGTTCCATGGCTAAGACAAATAACTCGATGAAGTATTGTCGTGTTATAATAATTATGAATTGGACGTATTCACCACGGTGTACGGACTGTTGGTGGTGCTGTAACTAGCAAGAAGACGAAGTTCTTAGGGGAGCCGTGTTGTGTCCACTATGCGTTACAAGAACAAGGCAATGAATTCATATGATACGGATCACGTGATATGATATGATATGATATGAATCATGTGATAAGATACGATATGAAATGATCAACACGAAAATGATGTCAAAGATGTTTTTCCAAAAAAGTCTAAAGATTATGTTACATGTCTTTCGAAAAAGGTCAAGTGCATAAGTCAAGTTTTTGGCCACATCAAATGTCAAGTACATGTTCATGCATGCATTCAATGATTTGCCGCTTGTATACTTATGTTAACTATTGTGTGTTGTATGTTTACTTACTGAAATTTCTTGAAATCTTATTGTAGAAGTTTCCACTACCATTCCCTACCCAGAATGGTAAAAGTTGTGAGAGGTCTAGAATATCACCCCCATGGTGAAACACAAGAGGACTATGGTACCCCCGACTAGCGAGGAGGAACCAAAAAACAATGAGAGCTTGACTGAGCCCTTTTTGTTGGATAGGACAGAGAATGCCAACCGGCTCATTTCTGAGGCATTGCAACTCATTGATGAGTTGAAGAGATTAAGGAATCGGGACAATGATTGAATTTTGAAGAAAATAAAGAAGTCATACTAGTCTGAAAAAAGGAGAGGGACCACCTTTCCTGTGCCAGGAAGCATGTTTTGGATTTCTAAGACATTAAGGCCTTTTTGTGATCGGTCCCTTTCTTTTGGTGAAAAAAGTTTTTTTTTTTTTTGGACACTCATGTTTTGGGCGACAATGAACATATCTATCATTGGTACTTTTGATAAGAATGTTATGTTAAAGGCAATGCTTTGGTTATGCTTAGTCTTACGGTACCTTGTGCTAAGGCAATTGCTTTAGGCGTTATACAAACTTTACATTTTCTGCTATGTTATTTATTGCACACTACTAGTATACATAGGTGCATTGCATCTTATCTATTATGTATGAGGGGCATGTAGCCTTGTGTTGCATGTTCCAATGTTTTAGTCACCGTCCAATTCGAAGCAAAGGCTTGGGCACCATATTAGAGGTTGGTCCACTGCTACGTGGGAGTCCCTTATTAGAGTAAGGACTGCGGGATTGGACCCAAGGCAAGTTGCAAGGACATGCATGCTTTGTCCCATAAGTTATTTAGCTTCTTCAAGTCCAGAGGGTAAATGGATGGTCAAGATCGAATATCTCTCATTCAAGCGTACTGGAAGTCAAAAGAGCATTAGGACTGTAACTAACAGTCTCATCGTGTAAAAGGCATTGGAAAAAAGCCAAAATCTCACTTTTGAGATAAAAAAGTATTTACTTTCTCTTATAGTTAGAGTCTTGAAGAAAGCAAGGGACTTCAAAGCTTCTGATGGAAGGATCAACACTAGCGCTACTGTGACACTCGAAACATTGTTTACGTAGGTTAACTCCTACGATAGTATTGAGAATGTAGGGTAAATGTTAATTAGTATGTTGTAAATTTAGGGTTTCCATATTCTATAAGTCACCTCCTTCTTACATGAAAGTACATTCTTCTTCATTATGTTTATTGGTTATCTTTACACTGTAATTTTGAGATGATGATGTGATATATGAGTATTGAGTCTTACCGTGTGTCTATAATTATGGAAAGGTTGAGAGTCCCCACGCCATTCTTATGGCACGTTACCATGAGTTTCATATAGGTAGATTGATTTCCCGTGATGATCGATCTGAGGACCACGCTGAAGTAAGGGAAGAAACCCCTCCCAAGGATGAAGGGTTGGCGAAGAAGAGGCAACTAGGCGGGCAACATTCAGCCAAACTAAAAGTAAGATGAGCAACACGTTGTAGAAAACCTAGCTAATACAGTCCAACACTGGGTGATAAAGGACTTTTCACCTGGTACCAGGCAAGCAAGCACTGTGTTGATAGTACAAGGGCAAGAACGAAGAGCTGAAGAGGCTGGTAGTTTTGGAAAAGGATAGCTTGCAGTATAAGGTGAGCAACTGTGAAAGAAATAACCAATACGGATGTCAGATCTCTCCAAGACAACAAAGGCCCATGTTCAAAGGCGGTAGGTGTCGTACACAAAGGCCTAGAGAAGTTGTCACGTCTAAAGTGAGCCCATAGAAAAAAGATTACAAACATGCAGGCCATATTGTCAAATCTCAGAGGTATGGTCTAGCGCCATGCGGGAGATCCTCATTAGGGGACGAACTATAGGATTTGACCTGAGGAAAACTGCAAAGTACGTGCATGCCTTCTTCCTGTCAGTCTCTGCCACTTTGCAAGGCCAGAGGGTAAATGGATGGATGAGATCAAAGGTCTCCTATTCAAGCATTTCTGGAGTCATATGAACGTCAGAGTTATGACTGACAGTCTCCCAATTTAAAAGGCATTAGATGAAAGCTAAAATCTCATTTTTGTGATTGTCAAGTGTTTACGCTTTCATCCCATTAGAGTCTTCAAGAAAGCAAGTGGCTTCATAGGGTTAGGCTGATGGAGCAGAGCCAACATTGTTAGAGATACTGTTTAGGTAGATTAGCTCCTACAACTATACTTGAAATGTGGAGCAAATGTTAGTGAGCATGTTGAAAGCTTATAGTTTGCAAATTTTGTAACTCACCCCCTTTCTTACATGAAAATATAATTTTCTTCATTATGTTTATCAATTATCCTTTTATGGTGACTTTGAGATGATGAGCTTTGAATCTTTGAATCTCTGAATTGATGATGTTGTGATTTCCTAGTATTGAGTCTTACCTTGCTCATTCCGTTGGACTTATTTCACTTACCGAGTACTTTATTCATGATTACGCACCTAGACCCCAAAAAAACCACTAGGGTATTGTCAACCGCTAACATCCCTAGCACCGGTGATCCTCGTCAGGCTCTTTACTAAGGGATGGGGCACCACAATCGAGGTGGAACATCTTCTTATTGATCTCATTTTTATAATATGGGTAGAGAGATTCCTCGAGTTGATTGTGCATGGTGTCCTTGTGTGTTTTGATTGTGTAGAGTGTTCTGCTTGGTACTTATATGCAGAGAGATGGTGGATTTTATGTGAATTGATAAAATGGTAGTTCGTCGCCTTGATAATGACTATACATATATAATATTTTCTCAGAGAGAGATTCATCACCATGCAAATATACTTGAGATTTATTCTAGGGGTGATATCTTGCCATGATAATGAATACATGTGTTTTTGCCCTGAGAATGATTCATCGCCATGTATAAATATATGTGTTCCCAGGTTTATTTGCATGAAACAGAGGAAGCATATTCACCTACATTGTCTCTTATTATTAGTTCTGTTATGGGTTTTAACTTAATGAAATTTCTTAGATTAAGCCATTATGGTGGTCCCACCTCTTGTTTCGTTTCCCAGAGCCATAGATCTTGATACAAATTTAGCCTAGGTAGAGTTTCTTGAGGAAGAAGAACTAGTCTCAAGGTGTAGTCACGAAGGCCTATCTTCAATTAGTAATTAATTGTATTTGTTAAGAAGTTAGGATGCAAACCATGTATGGTTTGTTGTAAGTTAATGCAGGTGATGATTGATGATGATGTTTAATATTATTGAGAAAAAAGTGACAATGACATAAGAATCTTTTTACTGGTATAAATTTATGGTACATTTAGTATTAGTCTTTGACTAATCCCTTTACTTATAACGCTACAATATATACATATATATATCTTGGCATGTGCTCAACTCGAGAATGCACGCTTAGCTCTGAGTAAGATTTGGGGTGTTGTTGGGAACTTTACTGAGGGCCGAGGGCCCCGCATAAATAATTTCCACTTGACCTTACAATATATCTTCAATTATCCTATTGGTGACTCAAGGTTAAATCTTAGAAAAACTCTATACTCAATCACTTTTGCGCATGAATTGAGCTAACATGCCACAAAGAAAATTAAACAGTGTTTTGGCAAAATGAAGGCGTAGTGTGGTGTACTGGGCGGGAGAGGAAATCCGAACTAAAAATGGGAAGGAAACAAAAAACACAAACCCCGTAGCGAATGAAATGGTGCGTTCCATTTTGAACTCAAAACTTAATTGGTTCATTTTTCTTCCCTTGCACACTAAGCCCCCTACCCCTCCCTTCTCCTTCTCTCCTCCATCCCGCTATTGCATTATCAGACCGCATTGCAAATCTCCCATTTACCAGTGACAATACTTTACAAAATCCAACATTCGCTGCCTACATTTTTCAAAACACAATAACTTTCTTCTGAAAGAAGGCTTTAATTTAGATCAGAAATAAATATAATTCTAGTCCTGAAAAATATGAGTAGCCATCACCTCTACTGCATCCATATGCGCAACGTCAATCAAAATTCCGTTTGTGGATTGGTCTTCATTTGCCTTCTTCTTTTCCCACATGATTTTTTTAAGAAAAAAAAAAACAATTAACCTTCCCTTTCTTCTGGACCAATTGGAAAGGAACTTAACCTAGTCATGCAAACATTTTTTAACATTAAATGTAGAATCTAACTTAGTCAAATATCTTTCCTGAGGAATCAAAAGAATTTTCAAAAGAACCAAACTTAAGTTACAAAACCTAGAAAGTCATGATATTTCAAAGATACCAATTACTGGCACATCTAGGTATAGGAAACAATGTCAAGAATTCATATTTTCAAAAAGTTAGCCTTCATATAGCCACCCACAAATGGCGAAAATGGGAAGTGCAAAAATCGAACTGAAAAATAGGATCTTGGAGAAACAAAACTCTTCTGTCTTATTCTTCTTGTTTTTTTTTTCTAAATAAAAAAAAACCGCCACATCAGCTGAGTGCACAAATTCATCCTCAAAATGGACTATACGTAGCAATGGTGACCATCTTTATTTAAACCTTAAATCTGTCAAACCTCAAATCTGTCAAACCTAATAACACAAATATTAGCCATATATCTTGAGTACAAAAATTTGTAATTTATGTATCCTCATAATTTTATGCAAGTTCATAATTTGAAAATTAGTCACCATGACTTAAAATACACTACAACCAAATTTGGTTTTTGGGACAATTTTTGTTTGGAACGAAATAAAAATCATCCCAAAAAATGAGATGTAGGGACAAAATTTAGAGTTCGTTCCAAAAAAAGACTGAAACATGCTGACTGTTCGAACTGTATAAGTAGGGACCATAAGTTTCTTCCCTAATAAAATAATAGTTCAAACATGGTTAAGAAATTGACGAGTTAAGTCGGGAAATTGATTTTCCGTTCGAACATACCACTTTACCATTCGAACATGTAGATCATCAATGTTCGAATGGGGATAATAGCATTCGATTGGCTATTTGTCGTTCAAATGGTATATGTGTTGTCTGAACACTAACATTAATTTTAATTAAAGAATATATAATAGAAATCAACAATTAATTTATAATAATTCATAATTAGTTGAATTTACCAAACATCAAATATTGTTCATACCAAAAATAAAAGAAAATATAGATTAAAAGTATAAAATACTAAGATCCTAACTCTCTACAAACATCCTCGACTGAAGTTAGGTATGTCTCTAGCTGTGTCAATCGAGTACAAATCGTGACCTGAGTCTCAGACACGAGATCAATCTCTGTATGTAACTCATAAATGGTAGCAATATGAGTTGGAGAAGGCAGTCCAGATCTCTGTACACATTTTTGTGACCATCTCTGAAGTTTGTGCATGGATCTCTGCATGCACTATATCAGCAATTTGGTCAATAGTAATAGTGCGTGATGTCTCAGGCTATGTGGATGTCTAACTGGCCGATACTCCATGATATGTCGGGTGTGAATCTCCGGCCTGAGTATCAACTGGCTCATCCCTAGGAACACAATGACGAATTCATGAGTGCCTCGTGCTCCAATCGACTCCTGGACATGCTCGGCAATATCTAGCAAGACCCCAACCTGTAGAAGAAATCGAGTGATAAGGATCCCAAAAGGCAAAATATATGTCATAATGTAGGAAGTCTCTGATCGAATCCTACTGAATATATAGCCCACTAGGTCGATAGGCACCATACAAGCGACCCGTATCATAAACTTTGCCTGATCAATGCCAACCTTTGTCTTGTGTTGCCGAGGATCAATATTGTTGGCGATGATCAAGTTCATGATCCTGAAGAAAGTAGATCAATCAGCCTGTTTAATGCTCTTCATGCCATCATAGGGAGAAGCATCTGGACCAACAAACAACTGTCTGACGTCATGATTCACGAGGCCATTGATCTCATCTCTATTAGAAGCCTTGTCCTCAGCCGTCTCCCCATTAGCTGTAGACTTTTTGGGCACCATGTTAGGATATGCAGTCCACAAATGTTGGATGCCGATGATATCAGCAAGTTTGTCTGCTGAAAATATAAATGTTGCTCCTCGTACAGTGATCGTTTATGCATCATCATCATCTCAACTGGAGCCACTGAGTGCTTTATAAAACTAATGTTGATGTATGACATGAGGTGGAACGCCTCATCCCAATGGTCTAGAATCAGTGTCCAACCGCACTCCAAGAAAACGGACGCCATGGAACGCCTTTCCCAGAGAAGATCCTGAAAGTCAAAGATCTTCTATCGACGCTCCAATAACAACATTTGGCCTATAAATGTATCGCCACTAGTACTAGAGGGAAGTTTCCCTTGATCTGCTATGCTTCCTTCCTATAAAAGATATTTTCAACCTAAATAACCAAATTAAGAAAATTAGTTATAAAATATCAAATATAAAACAATCACAAAATTATATAATGACTAAAATAATTTAAAATTATTTTACTCTTAATCGTTCGATCAAATTACAAGGCATTCAAACGCCAAAATGCAATTTAAATTAACTATTTTCACAATGTTAAATTAACCGTTTGAACACTTCTGCGAACAGTTTTTTGTTCGATTGGCAATTCGAACACGGTATATAGGCGTTTGATCGTTAGTGCCCCTCAATTTGCATATTGCATTTTATTAACTCATTTCAAAAATAATATAGTAATATATACTATACTATATATACTTTGTAACTAATACTAATAGTATATAACTAATATATAGTTATAATATCATTTTTAGTATTACAATATAGTATTATATGCTATAATATATACTATATAATAGTTATATAATATGTACTATAGGAAAAAAACATAATTAATGAAAAAATTATAATTAATACCTAAAAAAGGGTATTTCTTTGATTGAATTTAATGGCTTCAAAAGGAGGGTATTCTTCATAAACAATTTGATTTTTTTCTTCTTTACTTCATTAGTTAGTAGTCCTGTTTATGATTGATAATTGGTTTGATTTATAAATTCTGAACTATGTAAATAAAGGTATATTAATTTATATTAATTCTAAATACTGGTAATATTTTTCTTGAATATAGTCCATTTCTATTTTTGTAAAAGTTGAGAAAAATATTAAACTTTTATGACTATTTTCTTCTTTCATATAATCTTGTTTAAGATATTTTTTGTTAATTTTAAATTCTTGGCGATTATATTGTTATTTTATTATAAATAATAGCTTAACATATAGCAATAAAAAAACATAATTAATGAAAAAATTCTAATTAATACTTAAAAAATAAATAATACTTAAATTATAAATAATACTTAAAAAATAGTAAACATAATAATAGTAAAACAAATATTAAAAAACTCTTAACATATTTAATTAGAATAGTTAGAATAAGAATATTCTTAAAAAATACTTAATATTTAATATGAAAATAGTAAAAAAAATAATAAAAACACATAATACTTAAAATACATTTTGTTGTATTTTTATCTTGCATTGTTGTTGTGTGATATTATTGTATTTTGTATGTCACATTGAAATAACCCTTAGAGCCATTCGGGAGTTATCAATCCTGTTAAACAATTGATTGAAAGCTTTTGAATTGTCCAGAGTGGACAGTTTGGTATAGTAAGATCATTATTGCAAACTATCAGACTGTATCTGTTACGTCCAATATTATGATTTTGGTAGACTTCCAATATTATTATCTAGATATGCAGTTTCGGTTATGGTGCGTCAACGTATTACTCATCGGTGCACATGACCAAATGAGCATATTTGGAGAACTATGGGGCGATACTGACAAAATTTTGTTGGATGTGACAAATTATAGTTGGTAGCTTGACGATTATGATCTTACAATCCCAAATGAGATAGGACCAACTACTTCGTAAAAGAAAGAAATTGCATAATATGTTAGATAAATGCTTGCTTGTTGATGCACGTGACCATTTGTAATAGGGTATTAGACATGGATAAGAGTTGGTTGCAAGTTAGAAATCAGTTGTGATGATTACAATATATACGCTGAAAGTGTTAAGAAATGTTTGAAGTTCGCATCCTGTACAGTTGATAGTGTAACAGTCCGCTAGAAATTCATTGGTGGAATTTCTATTGACATTAGGAATCTCATGAAAACCCTATAAGTTTTCACGAATTGACCAATCATACAGGTTTTAGAAATATGAGTTTAATTATTTGAGATAGTTAGAAATGTCAGAATGCGTTATGGTCTACGCCATTAGACTCAGTTGATTAATTAGGATTTTATGGCGCAATAACTCATTCTCATAACTTCAGACAAAACGCTTGTTCGAAACTGTAAACTTATTTTTAGAGACACTTCGGGGTTGAATTTCGGTAAATGATTTCCACTATAGATTAATATGAATATTTAGAATTTTTCAGTACTAAGTTTATTATGCATTTTTTTGGAATGAATAGTTACCTCGATAAGCGCACCAAGTGCAGTGTTTTCAAAATCACAGTGTGAAATGTCCAAATTAGGTTAGAAAAGTTTTATTTGGACACTTAGCAAGATCTTAGCCACATATAGTGACTAGTATTAGACACTTGGCATAAAGAGGAACTATGAGTTGGATAATGAAGGAACCAAAGTGTGAGACCATGCCTTAAGCGAAACCCTATTCCTTTTTATCTGATCAACCAATTTTGTGCCAGACCAAAGAGGGTTTCAACCCTAGTGAAACCCTAAATGGTTGTAATCCAATTGAAATCCCATAATTTTGGTTGAAACCGAAACCCCAAACGGTTTCCCCAAACCCTAAAATTGGCATCCAAACCCTTTTTAATCCGATTTCTAGCATTGTGTTTAATCATTTGATTAAATCACTTCCACATGCTATTAATTTCTCAAATTTTTGTTATGACATCATTATCAACGCTTTTAAACCTTGAAAATTTAGTTGGGCCAAGAAAAATTAGATTTGGGCTTGATAGCATCTCAGACCCTAACCAAACCTCCTTTAAACCCCAAATTGAAGCCCACTTGGTTAAAGCCCAGCAAGGCCCACGAATTTTGCCACCTTGGCAAAACTTCTTAAATAAGTTTCCTCCCCCACATGGCAGACCATCCACAGCCATTGGCTGCACCCAATAGTGCGTTGATGTGAAGGAGAAATCCATCCCATCAACCCCCATATCTCACAGCTGCTGCAGGCAGTCCTTTCCCCTTTCTATTCTCCACTTTGTGTCACATAGCCACCTCTAATCAAGGGTCATTCAAGCCCATAACTTCAACTTCCATAAGTCTAGAGGCGTGCAAGGAACCCTTCTTTTCATTTCATCACTTCTTCTCCCTGTTCTTAGAGAGAAACTCAAAAGAGTTCTCTCGGGCAGATTTCTGTATCTTTTTACGTGGAGTTTTTTAACCCTTTGTAAGTATTTTCACACGATAAATATTTCATAAAATTTGTTTTTCTTTGAGTCTAGCTTTCATGGATACCTTATTAGTCTCGTTTAATGCTCGTTTGATTGGTCAAAAGTATTTTTAACTATGGAAAGCTCATTCTCAGGGTGAAACTGGAGAGTATGTTATGTTTTGGAATTTTTGACCAAGCTAATGGACATATCGTGGTCTGAAAATTTTATGGAGTCTTGTTAGCATGTGTTTATGAATTTTCATTGAGGTTTTATTGCATGACTAAAGATTTTGATGATAGATTTCCTTAGATTTAGAAACTTGAAAACTGGAAGTGGAAAAATAGTTTCTGTTTTAAGAAAATTTGAATATTTCGTGGTTTAATCTTACTCCAAAGGCTTTGATATTTTTATGTGATGATTATAAGTCTCTTATTTGCATGTTAGCATGTTATTTTGAATATCTTTAGTATTAGTTCCAAAGATATGATTTTTCTATGCAAGAGGATTTTGGTTAGGCTTAAGATTTGATGTTGTTGAGTTAGATCCATGTTTTATTAAATTTTAGCAATGTGATTTTAAGTTTGATGGTTGGATCTTCTTTAGGACACATTTTTAAACCATGTGATGTTTAGTTTGAAGGTCACATGTGTGGCGCCCCCAACTTCCATGCATGGACACACACGGAAATTGAGACACCCGGGATGATGACAACACATTCACGCACCCCAACGACATGTGCCGAGTGTGTGAAATGCAACATGTGTACAAAAATAAAATGCAGCAGAAAGGTTAAGTCAAATAACTAAGTACCAGAGTTTAATACAATACAAAATAGTACCGAAATCCACAAGTCAACATAGTACAATTTTTTTGTTCATAAAACAAGTTCAAATAAAAGTACAAATACAAACTAGAACATAGCCAAATGCCCCTACTCCTCAGGCGGACCCGCATCCTCGGGCTCAACCTCTTAAAAACTTACATCAAAATCTGCAGTACCAATAAATGGTACCACATGTAAGTAAAATCCAAAAATACTCCAAGATAACAAATATATAAATACAACAGCCCCTATGCATGCATATGATGAACAAAACACCAAACCCGAGAAAAACACCATTTCTCGTAAAATCACAAGTTTCCACGCATGCCAAAAATCACTATTTGGCACATAAATAAAATCCAGGAATTGTTACTTTAATTTCAATTTTAACCGTATGTACCATGGCCTCCCCTAGGGACCATCCACATACCCTGTCTTCTTTATTCACTCCACGAATAACGGCCGTGCGAGTAATATACCACGAGTGATGCACAGTTTCGCGCCCACCGCGTACATAGCCAAGCATCCTCTGATCCCCGCCAGCCCGAGTGATCACGGAGTCGGATCGAGAGCGCTACCATCCCGTCCAAGTCCCGAGCAATAGCTCCAGGGGACGACACTCAGTATATTTCGCTCCCGAGTGCCGAGAGGAGCTCTACCGAGATAATAACCCATCTCGGCTTGGGGGTGATACACACACACCCGAAAAGCCTTTTCAAATTACACACCCACACATGCGTGCACAATGCCATGAAACAGACCAATTACCAACAACCAACAGTTATCAATAATTTTCAATAACCAACACAGTATATCCAGATAACCAAAACATAGTTTATAAAACAGGTTATTGTAAAAATATATTTAAATCTTAAAAGTCTTTTGGAGAAATACTTACAGCGCTTTAAAATAATTTATGGAGGATCACGGAGGAACTAGAAGCACCAAAACAGCAACTCCACAGTGTAAAAACATTGTGGCCAAAATACACTGTTAACCAAAAAATACACGGGGTCAAACGAAGAGTTGGGAACGGTAGGGTAGGGTCTATGAGAGATGGTGAAGCTAATGGTTGTGATGGTTGGCCATGGGTGGTGGCCGAATGGGCGGTAGAAGGCCGAAAAACTCAAATCGAAGATGGAGTTCGATGGATCGGGGCCGGGGATGGGTGGAAAAAGTTGCTGGAGGGCCGGTGATGAAGTGACTAAGAGATGGTGGCCGGTAGTGGCCGAACGGAGGCGGAATGACGCGAAGACCACCGCGGGTTCGAACAAGCCATGGCGGCACGAGGTGGTCTGAAAATGGAGGGGCTGGGTCGCCGGCGCAAGGGGAAGCCGGTGGTGTCGGCGGTGTCGACCACGGCGGCCGGCAATGGCGACGGTGAGGGGTTGGCCGATTGAGCGTGGGAGAGGAGAGAGAAAGGGTCGACTGCACGCGGGAAGGAGAAAGAAAAAAAAAAGAAAGAAAAGGAAGAAGAAAAAGGAAAAAGAGAAAGGAAAAGGATGAGGAAAAGAAATGAGGTCCAATCCTCACAACTTTTGGGTCGCAACTGATCCTCAAAATAACTATTTTTAAAACAGTAAAATAAATAAATCAATATAAACTCAAAACTAGTTAAAGTAAATATTAAACTCCGACAAAAACATCCTTTAAAATAAACAAGCAATTAAATTGTAAATCACTAATTAAAATTAATCAAACACAGTGAAATGCTTTAATAAAACAATAATAATTTTAAAACCCATAAACAAACCAATTTAAATTAAAAATCAATTTAAATCCACAACAATAATTAATAATAAGAAAGCCCAATAAAATAATTTTCACAACTTAAAATATTATAAAATAATATTCTAAAACTCCCAAAATTCTAAAACAAGAGAATCAATCTTTAAATCAATTAAAATAATCCTTCATTAAAATTCACTAGAATACGGGGTGTTACAATCTCCCCCCCTTAAAATAAATTTCGTCCTCGAAATTGTAGGGTCAAACATCAATGCTAAAGACAGGCATGAGATGTGACTAAAAGTAGGCTTAAGAGACATATCGCCGATCAATCAAACGAATACGGATATTGTTCCATCATGTCTGCTTCTCTTTTCCAAGAGAAATTTTAAGCCAATAGATCATCCCAAGCTACCTTCTCCAAATATATCGACTTAGATCTCAATCGTTACTCCTTCCAATTTACAGTCTTTGTGGGGCAACCTCATAAGTAAGGTCAGGCTGAAGTTCGATGCGTCTTGGGTCGACAAAGCGAACCTCTTGCTGACCAAAACTTTTTTTGAGGACACATGGAACACATAAGGAACTTTTCCAAAATACTCTGGCAAAGCAATCCTATAAGCAACAGCCCCATTCATCTCCAAAATCTGAAAAGGTTCTACAAATCTTGGGCTAAGTTTTCCTCTCTTACCAAAACGCTTAACACCTTTCATAGGAGAGACTTTAAGGTAAACTCAATCACCTTCCTCAAAAGACAAGTCTCTTCTCCTTGAATCTGCATAAATTTTCTGTCAACTTTGCGCTGCTGCCATTTTAGTTCTTATAATAGGAACTTGCTCTTGCATTTCTTGGATTAGCTCAGGCCCAATCAATTTCCTCTCACTGACTTCATCCCAACACAGGGGCGATCTGCACTTTCTTCCATACAACGCTTCATACAGAGTCATCTGAATGGAGGCATGGAAGCTATTATTATAAGAAAGTTCCATAAGCGGCAGATGATTTTTTCCAACTTTCCTGAAATTCCATGGCACAAGTCCGTAACATATCCTCAAGAGTCTGAATGGTATGCTCAGATTGACCGTCAGTTTGAGGTTGATATGCAGTACTAAACTTTAATTTAGTGCCTAAAGCTGCTTGCAACTCTTCCAAAAATGGGACGTGAACCGCGAGTCCCAATCTGACACAAAACTCTTGGGTACTCCGTGCAAACGCACTATCTCCTTAACATACCACAGACTCAGCTTTCCCAAAGAGTCAGTATTATTGATAGGCAAGAAATGGGCACTCTCGGTCAACCGATCAGCAATCCCCCAAACTGAGTTCTTTCCACTAGTAGTCATCGGAGAAAACCATAGAAATGTCATCCCACTTCCACTCAGGAATAGTGGGAGGTTGAAGTTTACCAACGAGTCTTTGATGCACAGCCTTAACTTGCCAGCACGAGTGACTATCTTGCACTAGTCTCCCAATGGCACATCATGATTATCACTCCTAGAGCGGCCATGTAATCCAAGATCTCCGTATCCACAAAACCTTAATACAACGTCTAAGGAATCCCAATAATTAAAAGCTCCATTTGATATTCTGAACTAACCTCCATTAACTCCTACGATAAAACTTCCAAACTTTCGTTGTATACTACACTTTGGTAACCTAGTGGTCACTTCCAAAGTTAAACATCAATAACGAAATTGCATAAACAATGATTAATCTCTAATTACAGGTATTTTCTCAAAATTTCAAGTCATCACTAATTCCTCAGAATCAGCACAAAATTTGAATTCCTAATTACAACCAAAATATCACGCTCCTACTGCACACTCTAATATTTGCCACATGCCTAAAATTTATGTCCTCATAAAAATTAATACCATCAAGTACAAGGTGGCTTCATACCTACTAACCAAAAAACTCTACCACAATTGATGGAAATACCCTATTTCCAAAATCATGAATTATCACACATATTACTCAAATAACTCCCGCTACTTTAAACAAGATCAATATTCTGAAAAGAATACATCCACGATCATAGACAGAAAACCAATATTAATCAACTTCAGCATCGCAATTGAAACAAGTAACATTACCACAAAATACACTCGTCCCACCTTAAGATAAGTAACATACTTTAAAAGGCTCGAATCCAACCTGGTCAACCAATAAGAACGCCTATCAACTTCTACCCGACAACCTAAACCCGAAAGCTTAATATCTAAATTCTGAATATCATCTACTCTAGCGGTGACTAAACTCACTACAAACTACCATTGAGTTTACCAAAACCTTAACAAAAACTTTCTTGGTAACTCGCCCACCTATTTCTACTCCTATAAGCTAGTATTTGCATGACTAGATCCTTCAATAGCACATCACTATTACTAGTCGATCTCGTGCCTCCTTAGCTAGAATCAATATTCCTCAAATGTGCAAGTGATCTATCACTACCATTTCCATCATCTGGACTTATATCCTCGAAATCAACAAGAATAATTTCTTAAATCAACACCATCTTTATCCTTAAAATTGATATGGATCAATTCTTAAATCTACTATTGTAACCTCAAGCTAAAAACAATCATTTTCCCGAATTCGATCAAAATCTACAATCCTCAAAAAATACACGAGCTAAAACATTACCTTCCATCTCCAAAGAAATATTCTCATTAAAAATTCCTATATTAATAACTGAACTCTGATCAACCTCATTTTAATGGTCACCGACTAATCAATCTCCAAAATAAATCAAGCTAGCACACCAAGCTCAAGGAATTAAAAACTTAAATCTTATTACAAATCAATCCTTCAAATCTTGTAATTCTAAAACCTTAAACTAGATAAGAATCCTCAATATAGATGACCTTAAATCTAAAACACTCACCTTACAAAGTTTGCAAAATTCTAAAACCCCAAATGATACCAAAATGCTTAACTGAGTCGACAAAATCTAAAATTTCTAATTTAATTAGTCCTTCAAGTGTTGGTTGAACCTACCACCTTAGATCCTATAAACTTATTTCCTAGAAACTATAGGGCCTCAAACCTTAGGTAACTACTCATAAATCTATCCTCAAAGTTCATTGAACTTACAACCTCATACTCCATAACTCAGTACGTAAATTCTACAGAACCGGAGACCTCAGTTATCCTAAGCGATTTAAAGTTATTCCCATCTTAGTTGCGACTTGAGTTCCTACTCCATAGAGTTCACTTAGACCATGTCGTTCCCTTCGCGTCTCTATATTAAAACATACCAATCGCTAAAAGTTCAAGCCTAACAATGACATTCACAGTCGTACCATCTTCCTGTCATAGCGTAGCCCTTAACCCACTTTTCAACTCAAACAGATTAAAATATAGTTATGGCAAAAATAAATTAAAATACAACAAAATGCCATGAAATAAAATAGAATATCAACCAACCAAGTATAACAATATACAATAAATTAAAACAATTAAAGTAACATACCTCAAACAACATAAAACCAAAACAAACAAAGTCTCACAAATAAAATAAAATTCCATAAATAAAATAACATACGATAAATGAATAAAACAATGAAGAAGTACACAATAAATAATTAAAACAAATAAAATAATCGACCACAGAATAAAACAATTAAAATAAAATATAATTCAACAAAATAGATGAAACTAATAAAAATAACAACAAATAATAAATTAAAACTATTAAAATAACATACTTCAAACCAAAATAATTTTAAATCACAACTTTTAAAATTTCTGGTACTTCACCTAAGGGACATGTGGCTTCACCCAGAGCCAAACCGCTCTGATACCACTTGTGGCGCCCCCAACTTTCATGCACGGAAATCGAGACACCCAGAATGATGACAATACGGTCACGCACCCCAACGACACGTGCCGAGTGTGTGAAATGCAACACGTGTACAAAAATAAAATACAGCGGAAAGGTTAAGTCAAATAACTAAGTACCAGAGTTTAATACAATACAAAATAGTACCGAAATCCACAAGTCAAAATAATACAATTTTCTTGTTCATAAAACAAGTTCAAATAAAAATACAAATACAAACTAGAACTTAGCCAAATGCCCCTACTCCTCAGGCAGAGTCGCATCCTCGAGCTCAACCTCTTTAAAACCTGCATCAAAATCTACAGTACCAATAAATGGTACCACAGGTAAGTAAAACCCAAAAATACTCTAAGATAACAAATATATAAATACAACAGCCCCTATGCATGCACATGATGACCAAAACACCAAACCCAAAAAAAACACAATTTCTCGTAAAATCACAAGTTTCCACGCACGCCAAAAATCACCATTTGGCACATAAATAAAATCCAGGAATAGTTACTTTAATTCCAATTTTAACCGTATGTACCATGGCCTCCCCTAGGGACCATCCACATACCCTGGCTTCTTTATTCACTCCACGGGTAACGGCCGTGCGAGTAATATACCACGAGTGATGCATAGTTTCGCGCCCACCGTGTACATAGCCAAGCATCCTCTGATCCCCGCCAGCCCGAGTGATCACGGAGTCGGATCGAGAGCACTACCATCCCGTCCAAGTCCCGAGCAACAGCTCCAGAGGACGACACTCAGTATATTCCGCTCCCGAGTGCCCAGAGGAGCTCCATCGAGATAATAACCCATCTCGGCTTGGGGGTGATACACACACACCCGAAAAGCCTTTTCAAATTACACACCCACATATGCGTGCGCAATGCCATGAAACAGACCAATTACCAACAACCAACAGTTATCAATAATTTCCAATAACCAACACAGTATATCTAGATAACCAAAACACAGTTTATAAAACAGGTTATTGTAAAAATATATTTAAATCTTAAAAGTCTTTTAGAGAAATACTTACAGCACTTTAAAATAATTTATGGAGGATCACGGAGGAACTGGAAGCACTAAAACAACAACTCCACAGTGTAAAAACACTGTGGCCGAAATACACAATGAACCCAAATATACACGGGGTCAAACGAAGACTTGGTAACGGTAGGGTAGGGTCTATGAGAGATGGTGAAGCTAATGGTAGTGATGGTTGGCCGTGGGTGGCGGCCGAATGGGCGGTAGAAGGCCGAAAAACTCAAATCGGAGATGGAGTTCGATGGGACGGCTCCGGCGATGGATCGGGGCCGGGGATGGGTGGGAAAGGTTGTTGGAGGGCCGGTGATGAAGTGACTAAGAGATGGTGGCCGGACGGCGGCGGAATGACGCGAAGACCACCGCAGGTTCGAACGAGCCATGGCGGCTAACGACGGCAAACGACGGCATGAGGTGGTCTGAAAATGGAGGGGCTGGGTTGCCGGCGCACGGGGAAGCCGGTGGTGCCGGCGGTGTCAACCACGGCGGCCGGCAATGGCAACGGTGAGGGGTTGGCCGATTAAGCGTGGGAGAGGAGAGAGAAAGGGTCGACTGCACGCAGGAAGGAGAAAGAAAAAAAAAAGAAAGAAAAGGAAGAAGAAAAAGGAAAAAGAGAAAAGAAAAAGATGAGGAAAAGAAATGAGATCCAATCCTCACAACTTTTGGGTCGCAACTGATCCTCAAAATAACTATTTTTAAAACAGTAAAATAAATAAATCAATATAAACTCAAAACTAGTTAATGTAAATATTAAACTCCGACAAAAACATCTTTTAAAATAAACAAGCAATTAAATTACAGATCACTAATTAAAATTAATCAAACGCAGTGAAATGCTTTAATAAAACAATAATAATTTTAAAACCCATAAACAAACCAATTTAAATTAAAAATCAATTTAAATCCACAACAATAATTAACAATAAGAAAGCCTAATAAAATAATTTTCACAACTTAAACTATTCTAAAATAATATTCTAAAACTTCCAAAATTCTAAAACAAGAGAATCAATCTTTAAATCAATTAAAATAATCCTTCATTAAAATACAATAAAATATGGGGTGTTACAACATGTGTTTAAGCCATGGATCAAGAGATTTATCAAAGTTAGTTGAGAGAAAAGTTTCTGTTTTTAGACTAAGTGTAAAACCAAAAATTCTATGTGTTGTTTTGTGATTTTTGATGACTTTTATTTGATGATTTAAAGCATGTTTTATCTTAGGATGACGTTATGAATATGTTAGGAGTAAGATTTGATTTGTTTTAGAATTCTTGGAGATATTTTTATTAAGGTTAAAATTTGTAATTTAAGGGTTTACTTTTTGTTAAAAGTTTGGTGTTGATGATTGGATTTTTCTTAATGGATATTTTAAGTGTGTTTTTAAGCTTAGGATAAAAAGGTATTTGTTGCAAAAATTTGGTTTGATCATGATTTTTTAAAATTTGAATGAATTGTAACAAATCAAGGGAAATATAGCCTATGTAAGTTTCGGACCTATAGAGTTTTAATAGTTGTGTATGGTTTTAAATTTTTCTGAGTTGATATTTGAGTTTAGGACAAAATTTAAATGAGGAATATAAATTTTGTTAATTTTTAGAATTAGGATGTGAAATCCTTAAGTTAGGGGTAAAATGATCATTTTTCTACATGCAAAGGGTAAAATGGTAATTTTATTCTAAGTTTTCTCTTTTCACATTTCTAATTGTTAGTAATTAAATTTCTAATTTTTAGAATACCCTCTTACAGTTCTTCGTGTTTCGTGCTTTTTTCTTATAAAACGCGACGATGGAGGCAAGTTAGCTTTTAACTTACTATCAGTTTACTGCGTATGTGTGATGGGTAAGGGAACTACAATTATGTTCGTATGTTGTTATATATGCCATGCCATTCCATGCCATCTCATGTTTAAATATTGTATAAATTATTCTGTCACGAAACACTTATCTGTTACACAATATAATCTGTCATATGTTACTATCTATTGCAAGTATGCGACATTACGTATGCCATCTATTACATATATGTCATGTTACGTAATATTCACTGTCACATGTTATGCCATGTTACAAAATATTGTCTGTTATATGTTATGCCATGTTACGAAATATATTATCTTTTACATGTATGCCATGTTATGCAATATTGTCTGTTACATTCATGTCTCAAAGTATGTCATGTTTGTCCTCCTACGTTCACGTCACATTACGTTACATCAAGATTTCTATCATTTGGTATTCACGTCATCCCGTCTCGAATACAGTCTGTGTATCTCGAGAATAGTCTTTTAAGTTATTCATGTCAATCACAACCCTAAGCGCTAGGATGGGGTAATATCCTAGTGAAACTCTTTTGTTCATGTTGGAGTGTCTAAATAGGTGTGAAATTCTTTGGGTTGACGGAGTACAATCAACAGATTGCGAATAGGGCCTAACTAGCTGGTCACCAGAGCGCGCCAGGCACTAACGCCGATGGAGCCATACTTTATTTTATGTGTGTTCACAGTAAATGTGGCACAAACAATTCATGGGGCCACAACAACTGTGGAGCATACACTGCGTGAGACACAACAATTGTGACAAGTAGAATACGTGGAGCCACAACAACTGTGGAGTATGTATTAACGCACTCACAGCTGGTATAGATACATGTGTTGTGATGCGGTAATCGGCAGGGACACACGGCTCAAGGGGACCTGTGTAGCACCCATATGATCACTTTATTGATTAAGTCTATTGATTAAGTCATGTTTAACATTATGTTATGTTCAAGTTTACATTCATGTCAAGTTTCAAAATTTATGTCATGTTCAAGTATGTTAAATCATGGTAACCCCATGAGGTAAGAATATTCAATCATGGTAACCCCAGGAGATAAGATTACGCAATCATGCTAACCGCATTAGATAAGATTACGTAGTCATGGTAACCTCATGAGATAAGAGTACGCCATCATGGTAACCCCATGAGATAAGATTATGCAATCATGCTAACCCCATGAGATAAGATTACGCAATCATGGTAACCCCATGAGATAAGACTACTCTATTATGGTGACTCCATGAGACAAGAATAGGTTTCAATTTCACATTTATGTCATGTTATGTTCAAGTTCATATTTGTTCAAGATCACGTTCATGTTATGTATGTTCACGTTCATGCTATGTTCCAAGTTCATATTATGTTTCAAGCCCACGTTCATGTCAGGTTATGTTCACGTTCATACTATGTCATGTTCATGTTCAAGTTATGTTTCAAGTTCACTTTATGTTATGTTATGCTCAGGTTCATGTTATGTTATGTTCATGTTCAAATTATGTATGTTCACGTTCATGCTATGTTTCAAATCCATGTTATGTTTCAAGTTCACTTTCATGCTAGGTTTCAAGTTCACGTTCATGCTATGTTGCTAGTCCATATTATGTTTTAAGTTCACATACATGTCATGTCACGTCAAGCTAAGTCTCAGTTTCAGTTCAAGTTATGTCGGCTCATGCCATGTTATGTCAAGTCACGTTGTGCTTATTATTTCATGTCATGTTATGTCATGATGTATTCATACTTTTACTGCCATGCATGCATCATTAACCTATGTGGAAGTTTCCTGTTAACTTGCTAAGATTTGTAATCAAATCTTACCGTGGTAGTCCCAACTACTATTCCTCCAGAATTGTAGGCGATGTGTCAGGATCAGAGTAGAGAGCGGACACTGGTAGACTGGAGGAGGTTGACTAGACACCACAGACACAACGCGGAGCATACATCGTCCACAGTTAGGTCTTTGGATAGTATTCCGGCATTGTTGTCGAGTTACGCGAGTTACTCGACAAACTGGCCCAATAGTGTATTTTGGTAATGTAAATATGGAGTTTGGTCTCCCATATTTTGAGATTACAGTCTTCTGAGACCCGTACTGTAATCGTAGATGTTTATTTTATTAAGTATGAATGGATTACATTTTAATTACTTGAGATATTGTAAGTTTGGTGCATAGTATTGCTAAAAAAAAAAAATTATCAACTCCGAATATTGCATAATGCTAGATGCATGTTAGAAACATTGCATCTTATATGTCATGAATGGAGGCAGGTAACCTTATGTTGCATGTCCTAACACTTCAAATGTCCGTCAGATCCCAAGTGGAATCTGGGGGCATCACAGGGGGCGATGTGTCAGGATCAGAGCAGGGAGCGGACATTGATAGATTGGAGGAGGTTGACTAGACGCCACAGAAACGACGCGGAGCATACAACATCTATAGTTAGGTCTTTGGATAGTATTCCGGCATCGTTGTCGAGTTACGTGAGTAACTCGACAAACTGGCCCAATAGTGTATTTTGGTAATGTAAATATGGAGTTTGGTCTCTCATATTTTGAGATTACAGTCTTCTGAGACCTGTACTGTAATTGTGGATGTTTATTTTGTTAAGTATGAATGGATTGCGTTTTAATTACTTGGGATATTATAAGTTTGGTGCATAGTATTGCTTAAAAAAATATATATATCTGCTGTGAATATTGTATAATGCTATATGCATGTTAGGAACATTGCATCTTATATGTCATGAACGGGGACAGGTAACCTTGTGTTGCATGTCCTGACGCTTCAGATGTCCGTCCGATCCCAAGCAAAATCTAGGGGCATCACAGATAGTGACAGTTGTATTAGATGCTATGATGCCCCCAATCTCTGCTTGGGATGAGACAGAAATTTAAAGTGTCGAGACCTGTAACACAAGGTTACATACCCTTGTACATGATAGTTAAATATGCAATGTATCCTGGTATACAACTACCAGTATGTAATAATCACAACAGAATAAGGGTGATTAGTTATAACTCATGCCAGAATGAACTAAAACATCCCAATAGCATTTCCTTAATACAAAATACTTAATCCAAGTTCCAAAAATAAATCAACTATTTCATACACTCTGAAGTATGAAGAGTCAATGCTTATGAGCATCAAAATTATATCTTGTTTTCGCTCAAGGTTGGGCTCCTCTTCAACCATCTGTATCTAGCAATCCATCATGTTCATCCTCTACTGGTCCTGACACAACTTCTATCATTTTGAGTGGAATGATAGTGGGTCCACAAAGGGTGAGATTTACTTGAAATCTTAGTAAGTTAAACATCCAACTTGCACCGAGATAAGATATGCATGATAAATGATAAATATGAGATGCATGCAATGATATGCATGAAAACAAAATCTATATTTGTCTCAACATTTTCTATAAAGCTTTGATACACTTTCTCTTTCCGAGAATATTTTCATTTAAAAAACATGACATTTCGAAAGAGAACATTTCATACCTCATTGCTTTAAAAAAATATCATAACATTTAATCGTTATTAAAACCTTCATTAACATAAGTATGGTAGCAACACAGTTCCCCATATGCACCGTGAGCACCTGTCGATGGCCGTAGTACAATTATGTTGACACTACACCTTTGTTTGCAGACATCATTTTCAATGCATTGGTAATATAACATAACATGATAACATATACACCCACTAGCATTAGGTGTTGTAACATTTGATTTCACTCTGACATTCTTTAAAAGAACCCACTCCAAACCCGTTGACTATTATTTGTCAATTTAGGGGTTACCATTCCATTTTTAAACACTCCAGAGTAGACACAGGAGTTTCATTAGGATAATTCCTAATCCTAGTTTTTGGGATCATGACAAGATTTTTTTCATGCTATGCTTGAAAATTGTATTTCATGACATGTGCATATGTGGCAAGCTTTGATATGAAAATAATTTTATATGCAATATGCAAAAAATGGTGAGAATTTCACATTTCATGTAAACAAGTAATCAAATGCTCAATGATGTATCATATGACATTTTATGCTCAAAATAACATTTAATATGAATGTGGTGTTTAGACAATAATCATAAATAAATTACCTAAGAGTAAGTTGGAAGGTAACTTACAAACTTCCCAAGTTTGGAAATATCTTGGTGGCTGAAATCAAATTCGTAGTAAGTCAGTATTTGTACTACTATGGAAGATGTTCATAGTCAAAAGGTTTCAAAAATGAGTATTTATAAAAAGACCCCTAAACTCTCAAAAATTGCCATTAAGAGCTTAATTTTTCACTATTTGTAAACAAATCTCAAATTTAACCAAATTTTATGGAACTCGTACATTCCATATTCTAAAACCATCTATACTCTTATAATTTTAAAATTCAAAATAGAACTAGCTAAAACATTCCCAACCCGTGGCATGCACTCTAGTTGATGCCTAAGTATGATTTCAACTATTGATCCCTATGAATGCATGCATATGAAATTCTCTTTAGTCACAAACAATCACTATAGTCCTTAATGATATGATAAAGGCTAATTTTTGGATAATTAAGTTCATCCTAATACTTAATCATGGCTAAAAACCTTAATCTTCATTAATCCTTCAATAATCAAGCTTAATGTTTCTAGTGTAAATCACAAAGGCATGCTTTCAAAACAAATCCAAAATATGCATTTTCATTCTTATCCCAATCAAAAAGTTTATAAATGCTTAATCATCAAGCCTAGGAAGAACAAATCAAGTTTCATGCCTTAATCATAACTTACTTAAAACCCATGCATAGTGATGATAAAAAAAAAAAACAAAAAAAACCAAAAAGAAAAAAGAAAAAAACAAGAAGATAGAATCAAAACCTATCATGGGATGCTTCTAATAAAAACTCCACCCTTACATGATCATTATAAGACATTAATAAATCATATCAAAACATACTTATGACATGCCATAGCTAAATTTCCACTCAAAATAATTTAAACACTTAACCCATCCTTAATGAACCCAGTTTTGAATCAAGCATGGTAACTTTTTCTAAATTCATCCAAAAATCACTCCAAAATTTAAAATCACAAATTGACATGTAAACTAAGATCTATCTCAAGAAAACTTACAAATTCTGTAGCCCACTCAACATTCTAGCACAAGAACTCACAAGAACTTCCAAGATTCCTCAAACTCACTCACCTTTCTTTCTCTCAAAACTAAGGGGGAAGATGGCTCTTTATGTTCAAGGGAGAGCTGGAGATGAGGTGTGGAGGAAATGAAAGGGTGGAGGGGCCTTTTATAGGCAGCCAAAGGGGTGGGGATGTTGGCCTTGGTCCATGGGGATTGGTTGAGATGGGTGGTGGTGGGGCTGAATTTTCCAGCTTGCACTCCATCACTTTGTGTCACTTGTGCAGAATTAAATAGTGCCCTAAACCACTATCATTTCATCACTAAAGGTGATAAAATTAACCTAAGGGTGCTGGTCAAGTCGTGGTGCAGAAGGAAGAGGAGAAAAACCATAAAAAACCATCCATGGGGCAGACAAGTTCAAAGTGGTTTTCTTTGGACAGTTTTGTTCATTGCCTTGACTCATCTTTTTGACTCATCATCATGGCTGATTTGTGCAGGTTCAAGGTCACTTATTGAAGGATTTTGCAGGTTGTAGAAGGTGGAGGGTTGGCTGCCAAGTGATCATGGAGATGCAGCTCAAAAAAGATGATGCAATGGAGGGTAGTTGCTAAAATGGAGTTGTGAACAAAAGCCATTCAGTTTTGGTGCCTTCTTTGGCTCGGAAAACCTGGTCAAAGGCTCATGATAGCCATAAGGACCACTTTGGGATTGGGTAGTGATGGAGGTGGCGTGGGACGGTGGCTTAGCCAAGGGCAGATGGGTGGTTGAAACTCAACCAAATTAGTTTGCAACCAACTAGCTTCCTAGGTGCAATCGGTTTGGAGTTTTGGTTTGGTTCTTGAAACCAAACTCGTCCGAAACTTGGTTTGGGTTCAAATGGGTCTCATGATATGTTTAAGGACCATAGTGACCTTGAGAAAAAGGCACAAAAAGATTGAGTTTAAGTGCAAAACAGTCCATACACTCAAAGGGCACACGTGTGCCAATTGGTGTAGTTTGGGGTTTAATGTCATTTCTTCTAATGACATATGTGGAGGTTTATCTAGAGTCTTAGTATAATCTAAGAATAATGTAATTGAATAATGAAACAATCAAATTTCAGATCAAAAAGGCTAAAAAGATTAAGAAATAAAATTAAGCTCCAAAACATGGTTTAAAGATTACTAATAATTGGTAAGTTGATTAATGGTCTTAACCCAATTTCAAAAATTAATTTGGGTACTTAGGGTATGACATGGGATTGAGAAAACCCATGGTATGGAATATTGGGCTTTCAAATTGAAGAGTGAAATAGAACAAAACAAGGCTTTGGGCCTTGTGGGCTTAAAAGGGCCATGAGTGTGGGTTAATGGTCCAAGGGCTTTTGGGTTTGAATGAATGGGTACTTTATTTCCATCTTTTGAGGGATTAAAAGAGACCTCAAGATCCAGAAAGATGGGGCTTGAAAGGCTTATCTTAACATAATTGGACCACGGGTCAAATCTATGCCAAGCTTGGCTTAAAGGCCTTATGCCTTCCTCACACTTAGGCCAAGACTATCCTACCAAGTCTTGCACTCCTATAAGGCTTGCTTTAGGGCTTCTTAGGATTTTTTTTTTTTTAAAGAGCCGGAGGCCACATGTCCAATAGTGATCTCATCCCAAATTTATTAATAGCCCTCACTTATGGCGGAAGAATACCGTGGTAACAAGACTGACACTAGGGATTTACAAAAAATAACCAATAAAGCCATCCCATGTATCCAAACAAATAAAATAACCAAAACAACACAGTTTCTAAACAAGCCTGTAATAGAAAAAACCAAGCTAAACAAACCTAGGAAGAACACACCAACCAATTACAAACGAATGGCCGGGAGGCTCATTTTATCAATCCTAACAATGCCTTTTAAGAACCTCGGCAACTGATCAAAGTTGTAGTAAGCAAAGGTAGAGCCCAATTCACCTTGCCGTGCCAAAAAATCAGCCGTTTGGTTACCTTCCCGAAATTGATGCACTATAAAATAATGGACCCCTTCAAGGGCCAAAATTAGCTGATCCCAGTAATCCCATAAGTACCACACAGTGTATCTCCCTGCACGGATCCAATCAACTACGACCTTAGAATCGCTTTCAATAATCACATTCAAAAAATTAAGGCTCTTACACAACAAAATTCCTTTAGTGATAGCCCTCAACTCAGCTGCATTATTGGTACCAATACCAAAATGCGTAGAAAAAGCTCCCCTAATTTGACCGAACTCATTACGAATCACACCCCCTCCCCCAGAATTTTTGGGGTTACCTCGGCAACTTCCATCACTATTAAATTTTACCCAACCTACATGGGGTTTCTTCCAAGCGACCAAACATGTTGTACGCAGCCGTGGGATAGGAAAATCAATCTTAAATTCCTCCAAAAGTCGCTTGTCTTGTAAGGAAAGCTGCCCAGAAAAATGCAACTCAGCAGCAAGAGACCGAAGCCAGAATTTAATAGACCACTAGACCCGAGTTTCACTGTCCTTCACTCCCTCCATCCGAGCTTTGCACCTTCTCAACTAGAGCTGCCAAGTAATCAAACAAGGCAATAAACTAGCAAGAATACCTTTAAATGAAGTGTTATTAGCACACCGAAACCACACTAAGAGTCTAGCCCTCCACGTTCTCTGCCTCATACAGGGTTCACCCATCACAGTACTAGCAGTTTCCCAGATCTTCTTTGCCAAATCGCCTGAACATAAAATGAGATCTTCTAAGGATTGGCCCATAAATGTCGTAAGGTTCTAAAGGCCTTAATAGAATTACTAATGAGCTTGCTTCTCTAATCCTTTATGCTTAATAAGTTGGGCCTAATACTTTCACTCTTATTAAATTAGGCAAAATGGCCGTATGTCATTTTCATTAGAACTATTTTCTAGTGTCCTCCATGAAAGGCTTAAAGTTTAATATCTCCCATGTTGGGCCTAAGGCTTTTTAACATCTTAACCTTAACCCATCACATCTTTAGTACATTATGGCTCTAAAGTCTTATGTCCATCAAGTAGGGCCTAAAGGCTTATTGCCTCTCCTAAACATTTATACCCAAAAAGCTTGGGCCTTTAATAAACCATTCTTTGGGCCTTCTCCAATTCTATCAAATATTAATCTCAAATTGCTTAGCCCATTAATATGACAACCATCCAATATGCAAGTGTCATTTCCTTATGGGCCTTTTAACTTCTTATTCTCAAAATTAATAAAGTACTAAAAATTCTCCAAAATAATATTACTAACCACTCAAGCTCCAAAAATTTCTTTTTTTCCTCAAAAATCAATATTGCACTAGAATTTTCTAATAATTTTTCTAAACCCAAAGTATACGGCCTTTTTGCTAACTCAAGTATCCAAAGTTGTTCTTATTCTCAAATAGCTCAACTCTTAATTAACTAGGATTAAGGCTACTAAGGTCAAGGCCTAAGGAGCTTTTTAGGACAATGCAAGAATTTGCGTTATCATAAGATAGACTTGGTGAGAGAGCATTTGTTTGTACAAGGTATTGACCAAGGTTATACTGATTGGGTCTTACACGAAGAACCATATCTACTGTCAAGATTGAGGCACTACTAACAATGTGACATTGGAGAAATATCGTAAAGTGGGTAAGATTAAGGTTAACATCTCTAACGAACATACCGAAGACGAGGGAAATTCTTCCTCGTTACCGAAAAGTTACCCAGAGTTAAAAATTTAAAAATCTAACATTTATGTAATTTTAGTTCATACACGTTGTTCAAACCATCCAGGAAATTCTTCCTCGTGTCTTGCCCCTATATTCTCTACACCTTCCATCCTAAGTTTGTCCATATGCTCGCTGTATATAAGTGCAAAAGAATATTATTTTGAGCACAAAAGTTATAATTATATTTTTTTAAATAGAATTTTTCAAAGCATGCAATAACATACCTGAGATGTACCAACGAACTTTACCCAACTCTCCATCAATTAAATCGTATCCTGTTTGTGCACCCAAGGGTCGTACATTCTAGGAAAATACTGATAGCTCACGAGGAGGCGAAGCAGCAAGATCAGCATTTCGCTCTTGAAGATTAAATTGTGTCTCAACACCACTAAGATATAGCGAGCAAAACGTTAACCATTCCTCGTTTATATAGGCCTCTGCTATTGAACCCTCAGCTCTGGTTTTGTTCCCAACTGTGCGCTTTAGTCGACCCAAATATCTTTCAACTGAATACATCCATCGAAACTGCACCGGTCCACTCAACAATAACTCTCGGGGTAAGTGTATTACTAAATGGACCATCACATCAAAAAATGATGGTGGAAATATCTGCTCAAATTTACAGAGTATAGTAGCAATGTATTCTTCCATCTTCTGCAACATATCCCGATTTACAACTCGAGCGCACAAATCCTTAAAAAGCATACATAGTTCAGTTATGGCGACACGTACATTAGATGTCAGCTTTCCACGAATTTCCACCGGTAATAACTTCTGTAAAAATACGTGGCAATCATGACTTTTCAAACCACTAATTTTCCAGTCAATAGGACTAATGCATCTACCAATATTTGAAGCATAACCATCTGGCAACTTCACACCTTGCAACCATTTCCAGAAATCCATCCTCTCCTCCCTCGTCATTGTAAAACATGCATGTGACATGACCACCCTGTTGCCTTCCACTCGCAAATGTAGATTATGTTTAATTCCCATTCTCTCAAGATATTTCCTCGTCTTGATCGTGTCCTTTGTATTTTTATTAATGCTCATCAATGTACCCAATATATTATCATAGATATTATTCTTTATGTGCATTACATCCAAATTATGTCGCAACATATTGGACGACCAATATGGCAAGTCAAAACAAATGCTACGCTTTATCCAATTCAATTCTGAGACATCTCGTTTTCTCTTATTCTTACCCCGACCTTTGCCAAAATTGTTCGCTCTAATATGTACTAGTTGTTCCACTATCTCTTCTCCAGACAACTTAGTTGGTGCAATTATGTCCTCTACTCTCCCATCAAACTTAGCACAGTCTTTTCTCCATGCATGATCTGCTGGTAGATAACGTCGATGACCCATGAAGCACAACTTCTGAGATTATTACACGTTTCTTTATTACATGTCAGACACGCTAACTTCCCTTTAGTACTCCAACCGGAAAGATTTTCATATGCGGGAAAGTCATTTATGGTCCACATTACTGCAGCATGCATCTGAAAAGATGTCAATGTGGATGCATCATAAGTTCTGACACTTGTTTCCCATAACTCTTTCAACTCTTCAATCAACGGCTGCATGAATACGTCAATGTCATTCCCAGGTGATCTCGGGAGAATAAGTAAAGTTAACAATAAATTGGGTGCTTTCATGCACCTCCATGGCGGAAGGTTGTACGGAATTAACACTACGGGCCAAGTGCTATAACTTGTACTCATATTGTCAAAAGGATTGAATCCATCTGTTGTCAGTCCCAGGCGCACGTTACGAGCTTTTGTCCCAAACTCTGGGTATTGATCATCGAAAGATCGCCATGCAAGTGAGTCAGCTGGGTGCCTTATGTATGCGTCATCCTTAACTCTTTTCTCCTCGTGACACCTCATATCTACAGCTATTTTTTTACACATATATAGTTTTTGCAACCTAGGTCTCAAGGGAAAATATCGCAACACCTTCATTGGCACATTTTTCTTAGCCTTCGACCTCGACTCTCCGCATACAGGACATGCTTGTTTGCTCTCATTCTCCTTCTAGAGCAAAATACAATCGTTCTTGCATGCATGTATTCACTTGTACTCAAACCCTAATCCCATTCTCAACTGTTTCGTTTCATAAAAGTTCTTTGGCATTGCAGATCCATCGGGAAGCACCTCGTTAAATAAGTCCAATATCATGTTTATTGCTTTTGTTGACATCCCACACAATGACTTAATGTGAAGCAACGGCACAATAAACGGCATTTTGGAATGTTTTGTACGGCCTGGATAAAGCTCGTGCTTTGCATCTTCCCACATTGCAGCAAAATTTCCACAATCAGTCTCTCGACCACTTGAGGCATTGTCGTCTACGTCATCCATAAACATCCCAGCTCCAATGTCACCCAACATCTCCTCCATCTCATCCCGCTCATAATCATCAACCATGTCTCGCATAGTATAATTTTGACCGAACGTTACATCTGCTAACTGTGCATATGGCTCACCATGCAGTACCTATCGGGTATACCCTAGATCCATATCATTCACAAATATATGACTTTCAACTTCAGCCAATGATATCGCACACAAATTTTTACACCCTCAACATGGACACTTAATGTAACCACGACTATCAGCAGATAGTCGAGCAAAATCAATGAAGGTTTTTACTCCATGCGCATAGAGTGCGTAATCATTTCCAAGTCTATTGCCTAGCCGCATCCAACTTTTGTCTATTTCTAAAAAATTCTATCTATTAGTAACACTAAATGTACGATGAAAATTCACATGCATGTCATGCTCCAATTCTCACTGCTATTTTTATAAGGTAGTTGGTCCTATCCCATTCGAGATTATATTATCCATATTGCACATATCCCGTCACTCTACGACTTTCCACGCCAGTAGAAATTTCGGCAGCATCTCCCCATAGTTCTCCAAGTATACATGTTCACAACGAGGGATTGTAATCCTCGTAGTGAACAGTATACCCGAAGAACAGTAGAAGAAGACACCAAAACTTCATACTAAACGTGTTCAGTAGGAGTAACAATAATGTGCAATACAGATGATATAAACTCAAACTGTCCACACTGGACAATTCAGGAATTAGTGGACACCTAAATGTACACTAATTCCTGAACGGGTCTAAGGTTAGATATGCAATGTCATACAATATTTATAAAAAAAACATATGAAATAATATAAGCCTAAAATGTCTTGGATTAACAATGATCAATACTATGGTGTTATATTTTTGTACTAGGGGGAATGATCTCGAAGAAATGTCTAAATTTTAGTCTAATTGCTTAACTGTCAAAATCTCTCTGGCCTTGACAACTCACAAGGCCAGAGAGACTATGACAGTCAAACGATTAGATTAAAATTTCTTCAAGACCATTCTTCCTAGTTATATAATTTAATTTGTTATTATAACTAAAATTATCATTTTAAGTTGTTATTATACAATTTATTCCAAGTAATTGATATTTATTTTTTTAATTATTTTTTTTTAATTTCAATTAATTTTAACTTGTTATTATAATTAAAATTATCATTTTAAGTTTTTATTATACAATTTATTCCAAGTAATTAATAAATTATTTATTAATCAATTTCAATTTATTTCAATTTGTTATTATACTATCAATTGTCATACTTAAGTTGTTAAGTATCAATTTAATATTCTAATAATTGATACTTATTTTTTTTTAATAATTTTAAGTATAATTTTTTATTATACTTAAAATTATCATTTTAAGTTGTTAACTATCAATTAATTTATTCCAACTAATTGATACTTACTTATTTATTAAGTATTATTTATTTTAATTTTTTATTATAGAGAAAATTATCATATTAAGTTGTTATTATACAATTTATTCAAACTAATTGATTATCTTCAATAAACTCCATAAACTCATCACTAAACATATTAATTCATAATTACTACACAAAATTAAAATATATTTAATAAACAATAAACTTATTTACTTCAACAACATATCACAACATTTTCATAATATTCCCACAACAACATCATTAAACATAACAATATTCCTATAACAATGTTTCTACACATTAATTCATCATTAATTCACAAAATATAAATATATTTAATAAACAATAAACTTATTTAATTTAACAACATATCACAACATTTTCATAATATTTTCACAACAACATCATTAAACATAACAATATTCATATCACTATATATTTCTACACATATTAATTCATAATTACTACACAAAATTAAAATATATTTAATAAACAATAAACTTATTTACTTCAACAACATATCACAACATTTTCATAATATTCCCACAACAACATCATTAAACATAACAATATTCCTATAACAATGTTTCTACACATTAATTCATCATTAATTCACAAAATATAAATATATTTAATAAACAATAAACTTATTTAATTTAACAACATATCACAACATTTTCATAATATTTTCACAACAACATCATTAAACATAACAATATTCATATCACTATATATTTCTACACATATTAATTCATAATTACTACACAAAATTAAAATATATTTTATAAACAATAAACTTATTTACTTCAACAACATATCACAACATTTTCACAATATTCCCACAACAACATCATTAAACATAACAATATTCCTATAACAATGTTTCTACACATATTAATTCATCATTAATTCACAAAATATAAATATATTTAATAAACAATAAACTTATTTAATTTAACAACATATCATAACATTTTCACAATATTCTCACAACAACATCATTAAACGTAACAATATTCATATCACTATATATTTCTACACATATTAATTCATCATTAATTCACAAAATATAAATATATTTAATAAACAATAAACTTATTTATTTAAACAACATATCACAATATTTTCACAATATTCTCACAACAATATCATTAAACATTACAATAACTAAAGTTTAGAAATATACTTAGCACTTTTTAATTTACTTTTACAAATGATAAGCTTCCACTTTGCAAAAACAACCACCTCCTTAAAAAAAAACAACAATAATAACAAGTTAGAAACATATATTCCAAAAAAAAAAAACCAAAAGAGAAATATCATGAAGTTGAAAATAATGAAGAAATAATTTTTCCTTATCAAAATAGTTCCAAAATACTAGCCTTCAATAATCACTATATTTAACAAATAATACTCTCTCTCTAACAATACTGTCTCTCACTCTAACCCCCTAATAACACTCTCTCACACTCGATCTCTCTATCTCTCTCGAAGAAATCGCTCAACCTCACACTCTCTCTCTCTCTCTCTCTCTTTATTTTACGCACAGAAGGAAGCAGAAATGATTCTGCTTCCCTCGTGCGTGTTTTGATGTAAAAAGGAAATTTGTCAATTTACGTTCGAACATTTAAGTGTTAAGTTCGGATGCTACTTTTGGTTGGTCACTTTTGATCATTTAACGTTCGAACGTTTAAGTGTTACGTTTTGACTATACTTTTAACCGGTCAATTTTAATCATAAACGTTCGAACGTTACTGCTCAACTCAGAAGCCGATAATCGAGCAAGAAATTTTCCACCACCAATTTATTTACGTTCGAACGTATATGATTTAACGTCTGAACGATACAATTGAGTGAGAAAATTTTTCGCTCACATTTCACAAATGTTCGAACGTCTATGGCTTAACATCCAAACGTTTAAATTGAGCGAAAAATTTCCCGCCTACATTCATCAACGTTCGAACGTAAATAATTCACGTTTGAACGTACATATAATTAGATTATTACTAGTTAAAAATTATTTATTTACTAATATATATATAATATATAAATTATATAACATATTCATAATTACTATTATATATTATAGTTGCATAATATATCATATGCACTGAATAACAGTATATATAATATATCATTGCAATGAGAGGTTCGTTAGTATTAAAGTCCCACTTATATAATATATATTTTAGAGCATACAGTATATATATCAGACAACAACGTATATATGTAATATATATCTATGATAGCATAATACTTTAAATAGGAACATAATATATAGTGATAGACATGTGGCTATAATTAATAAAACTAACAACAACATATATATATATATATATATATATATATATATATATATATAGTATATATATATATAAGTACATAAGTTAACATATATTATACTAATATAGCATAATACTTTAAATGAAAAGATAAATATAGTTATAGATATTTGGCTATAGTTAATCAAACTAGCAACAACCTATATATATATATAGATACTATATATATATATATACTATATATTATCACATAATACTTTAAATGAAAACAAATTAATAGTCATTGACATCTGGCTATAATTAATAAAACTAACAAACTATATATATATATACTATATATATATATGTATATATATAGTATATATATATATGTATATATATAGTATATATATATATGTACATACACTACATATATACTATTATCACATAATACTTTAAATAGAAACATAATACATAGTGATTTGGCAATAATTAATAAAACTAATAACAACATATATATATATATAGTATGTATATATAAGTACATTCATATATATATATATATATATATATATATATATCTATACTATGATAGTATAATACTTTAAATGAAAACAAATTAATAGTCATAGACATCTGACTATAATTAATAAAACTAACAAACTATTTATAAAAGAATATATATATAGTATATATATAGTATATATATATATATATATATATGTACATACACTACATATATATACTATTATCACATAATACTTTAAATAGAAATATAATACATAGTGATAGACATTTGACAATAATTAATAAAACTAATAACAACATATATATATAAGTACATTCATATATATATATATATATATATATATATATATCTATACTATGATAGCATAATACTTTAAATGAAAACAAATTAATAGTCATAGACATCTGGCTATAATTAATAAAACTAACAAACTATATATAAAAAAATTAATATATATATGTGTATATATAGTATATATATATATATATATATATATATGTACATACACTACATATATATACTATTATCACATAATACTTTAAATAGAAACATAATACATAGTGATAGACATTTGGCAATAATTAATAAAACTAATAACAACATATATATATAGTATATATATAAGTATATTATATATATATATATATATATATATATATATATATATATATATATATATATATATATATATATCTATACTATGATAGCATAATACTTTAAATGAAAACAAATTAATAGTCATAGACATATGGTTATAATTAATAAAACTATATATTAATAAAATAAATAATATATATAATTAATATACATTATATATTAATATAACATATATTAATAAAATAAATATTATTAATATATTTTGAAAAACTAATTGACGAACGTTTGAACGATGACTTAGAATATTCGAACATATTATATCTCACGTTCAAACATTTCATTACACGTTCGAAGGTTAATATAACGTTCGAACGTTATATTTATAACGTTCCAATGTTTACTTAAACGTTGGAACGTTATATGTATATAAGTCCAAAACCGAATGCCCGAAACGTCATTTTCTCCATTTTCTCCAAACACCATTTGTATGCTGCCACTCCTCCGTCGTCGCCGCTTCAGACTCTGCCGCAACCATCACCTAAAGGTAGGCATCTCTTTTTGAAGCATTAGATGTATTTTATACATAGATTTATGATGGATTTTACTTAAGACTGAAACCCATGGTGGCCGGATTTTCAACTCCATTTTCCGGCCACCATGGGTTGCCATTGGACAAAAAGTCACCGTAGAAAAGTTCCTTGAAGTGTATACTTCATTTCTACAGTGGCATTTCCACATTTAGTTGGCTTTCATGAAGATTTTGGAACTTTTGAGAATGGCTGAGTCGAGTCGACTCAGCCATTCTATGTTGTTACGTTCGAACGTTACACCAATACATTCGAACAAACAAGGTTTCAAGTTTGTAACGTTTGTTATCCACGTCCAGACGTATATTTTATACAAGCCGTTACATCTGAACATATAATTAATGTTCGAACGTTTATGTGGTTACATCCGAACGTATACTTTAAAGTTTGAACGTAATTCGTTTAATTTATTTGGCATTTATCCTTTAAGTTCGCATGTAAATTAATATGTTTGAATGTATATGTTGAATTTGAATGTGTACCTATTACGTTTGAACGTATATCAATTAAATTAATTATATGTTATACATTCAGACGTTTTGTTTTACATTCTCACGAATTGTGTTTACGTTCGAATGTAAAATTTATACATCTGAACATTTTATTTAACGTTTAAACATATGTTGCTCTATGTTCGAACGTTTGTTCAGAACAGTTTAAAATTATAACAAAATTGTTTTTTTGTACTCAAAATTATACATCAATAGTACTCAAAGTTGTTTTTTTTTTTTAATAGATCTTCTATTTCCAGGATATGGCCCATCCTTTGCATACTAGAAAATGAGGGAAGGAAGAAGCCAATCAGGACACTACTTGGATCGAGGCTCGTACTATTATGGTAGAGCAAGAAGCCCTAATCAACGAGTTCGACGAACTCAGATGGGAGCAGACGAACTTGAGAGATGTATTCCTCAGAAGAGGCTGGGGAAATATTTGCACATTGAAGGGGAAGGTATTCCCTTCTATGGTTCAGGAGTTCTATATGGGGATGTGTGACATGCCTCAGGATGCATCCTGTCACATTGTGACCATACGCGGTGTCATGTTTGATATTTCATCCGATGTCATCGTCAAGGAGTTTTGACATCGACTGAGGCTGACTCTCTAGCCTCGCTTCGCACATCTACATCTGCTCACGGCAGACTTGAGGTAGATGTAAGCACTTCTGCATCATCTACTGGCCCATTTGATCCATCATCAGCTAGAGAGGCGAACCGGTCAGAGGCCGAGGGTGTTAGCCTTCGGCTAGGGATGATGACCGAGATGAGGATTTCTACATCCTCACCAGGAGAGACCGCATGCAGATCGAGAGGCCAAACTCTTTCCACCAAAACCAGCTGCTACCATTCTTCTACATGTTGCATCTTAGTGTTGCAACAAACGTAGATCCTATGGCACATAAGACCACATTCAGTCGGCTTCGGGCACAGTTTTTTATATGAGTGGCACATGGAGATCCCATAGATTTGCCACAGCACATATTTGAGAGGATCCATTACGAGGCGAGCATCGTCTCCATGAACAACCTCCCATACGGTGTCTTGATCAGCCGGCTATTACTTGCTCGGGGAGTGCCAACCCAACCGGAGGAGTGGGTCAAAGATCAGATGAGTGCCCTCGACATGACTACGCATCGACGTAGCATTGGACAGGCGAGGGGACGTCAGCCACCCCCTGTACAGGTTCTAGTTCCTCCGACGCAGCTCGAGCACAGTGTGGGGAGTAGTGGTTAGTAGCCAGTGAGTACATCTGCGGGAGATGTGCGGCCTACTTGGGTTGATGCAGTTATCTCACAGCTGATTGCGCATATTGATCGTAAGATCAATATGTAGGTATCCTTAACGACAAGGTTGATACCTTGACTGAGGAGATACTACGGATTTCCCAGACAACTCTATCATCTGAGTGTTGTTTACGTACTTTTATCATATTTTGTATTTTGCTTTTAATATTTGTAGGGAACAATATTATTTAATATATCTATAGCTTTTTTTATTTCAATTCTCAATCGTCTTTAATGTTATATTTTTCAACTTTAATACTAAATCATTGTTTTTCAAATATACATAAATATATATATATATATATATGTATATATAAATATATATTTATATAAATAAACACAAATATATTTATAATTATATTTTACAAATTGTGTATATATAAATATATACAAGTAAATTTTTTAGACTTGTATACATAAGTATAAATACAGTTATGCATTATAAAAACCACATAAATTTTAAATTAGAGTCATAATTAATTTAAATTTTCAATTAACGTTCGAACATTAATTACTAATGTTCAAACGTTGGCGCCATAACTCTTGACGTTCGAACTTTAAGTAGCGACATGTTCGAACGTATATGTGACATTCTGACGATTTTTTCCATTACGTTCGAACGAAAAAAGAATCTCTCGCACTTTTAGTGACACTTTCCAGAAACTGTCACAGAAAATCATTTTTAGTAACGGTTTAGAGACTGTCACAAATTCACAACTGTCACTAAAAACCATTTGTTTTGTAGTGACACTTAATCCATATAACATGGTGTCTTTTCCCATAATACAATCACATGATCTTAAATCCTCTACACGTAACAACCTCAATATCAACCCAACCTAATACACTAATCGGTCTTGTAAGAGAGGGAGCTAGTGAGAGTTGCCGAGATAGAGAGAGAGGGTATACTATAATGTAAGGGAAGGTGTAACTAAGAGAAGTGGAGGAGCATGGTGATGAATGGAAGTGTAGGAGTACTAGTCTAGTGCAGTAGTGGCGAGGACCACCGGTTGGGTTCTAGTTGGGTGGAACTTGTGGGAGAGGTCAGTCGGCCTATTTTTCAGTGTGCTCTTTAATTGACATAGAGTGCAGCTTGGTGGGACACAGCGGGAGCAACCAGACATTGAGTCATTTATTAATTTATTGGCATTGGACTTGAAACCAGTAGTTGGTCAACGAGGTGAGTGGCTTTCTACCAAGCAAGATCGTGTATGCTAACACTGGGGTATCTATTTGCTCTGTATTATGATGTGTGAAATAGAGGATGGGGCTGAGGATGTGAAAGAGATAGTTGGGTGTGGAATTATTGACTATAGTTAAGGGAGTTGGTGTATGTTGTCCTAGGGTGGTGGTTGGCTTGCCATGGCTTGGTTTGTGGTAGAAGTGCAACAAAACAAAGGCATGCTTAGCTACTTTATGGTGCACACAAGTTGGCTCACGACATCATCACAGTGGCTCTCAAAACTTGAAAGGGACATGCGGAGAGAAGAACCTAGTGTGAGAGGCTATCCATGGTTGTTTAAAACAAAGGAAGTGACTGTTAGGACCGCTCTTTTGAGGGCCGCAACATTGCAAGGGGACAGCCCACCTTTCGAGGACAAAAGGAAAGCGAATAAGATAGTTTTTCCTTGACAAGGTGGAAGATTAGGCAACGAGGACGTCAAAGTGAAGCTAGTCTAAATAGGGCAAGTGATCTCGCCCCATAAAATGGATTACACAAGGGACAAAATCTCATTTTTGAGATTGTAAGTGTTTGAACTTCTTTGAAGTCAGTGTCTTCAAAGAAAGCAAGTGACTTCAAAGAGAGTTATGGGAGAAGCAGGGTCAACACCACCGTAGTATGTTAAATATTGTTGAGGTAGGTTAGCCTTTAAGACATTAATGTGAATGTTAGGTAAATGTTGTGGGTATGTTGTAAGATTTAGCCTTGCATATTTTATAATTTTCTCCTTTCTTTTCTTGAAAATAATATACATCTTCTTCATTATGTTTATGGAATATCTTCACACTTTGATTTTGAGATGTTGAGTTTGAATGGTTCGGGCAGATAGTGTTGTGAATTTTTAGGTGCATGAGTCTTACCTTGTGTCAATCATCATGGACTAGTAAATTTGTCTCCACACCATTCATACAACATGTTGCCATGAGTTGCATACGAGGAGGAAGGGTCCTGTGATGATCGAAGTGGAACATTTTTCGTATTGGCCTCACTTGATAGACAGGTTGATAGATTCTCCAGGCGTATCATGTTTGGTATCTTTGAGTAGATTGAGTGGGTAGAGAGATTTCTAGGGTCAATGATGTGCATTTCAATGTGTGATTGAGACGAGTAATTCTTCGTATTAGATGATTTGAAATAGATGGATCAGCTCACATGTTGGCTAGGTAGAACGAGTCCCCAAGTCGAATGGTGGAGTAATGAGATTCTATATGATGGAATTTGATGAGTTTTATGTGGTTTAGAAGAGAGTGGTTCCTCACCTCGATGATAAATATGTATACTTCAGATTTGCACAGAGGTTAATTCCTTAAAAGGTGATTCCTCACCATGCTTATATATTCGTGTTTTATTTCAGAGGGTGGTTTTTCGCCATAACTATGAAGGCATGTGTTTTGGCTAAAAGACAATTTCTCGCCATGCATAAATATGTGTTCGTAGATCTTTTACATGAAATTGTACATTGCCTTTTCACGTGCATTGTCTCTCACTATCAGTTTTGTCAAAGCTATTTAACCTACCTATGATTTTGTTTATTAGAACCGTAGATTTTGATGAGAGGTAGCTCTAGGAGAGGTTCTCGAGAAAGAAGGACCTACCCTGCCCAAGTGATAATAACAGAGGCTTGTCTCCATTAATAGTTGTTTGTATTTTTGAGGTATACTATTTAGTTAGGCGACAAATTAGGTTTAATCCGTAGTACCTAGATGTAAGCAATGAACAGTTGGTGATGTGTAATATTATTTGGGAAGTAATAGTGACATATGGATATTTGTGTGAATGAACCTATTTCTGGTTTAGACCTTTGGTAAAAATAGTATTTAGTCTCTTACTAAGTCTTTACTTATTCCAGTGTGATATACATACACATGTCTATTGTGCTTACACGTGCATTCCTTGTAAAAATTGCATGCCTATTCCCAATCTAAATTTGAGATGTTGCCGACCAGCTGGCACCTTTGGCACTACAAATACTAGCCATGTTCTTTACTGAGGAACGGGAGCCACAACTTTCCCTTCTGCGCACAGCTTGACAGAGCCAAAAGTCCATGTTCTACCCCAACTCCAACTTTGTCAGTAGCAACAATACTCTCCAATGGTGGGATAGAGATAAAGCTCAACAAAGTCAGTGGTAGAACTTATCACTATATGCATTATATGATATATTTTATTAATCACTTGTATCTCAAATATTGTAGATATAGATGAGTGATATTCATAAATAGGGGTAAGTTTATGTAACAAACCTTAAAGAGTCAATGCTATGTACTTTGTATATATTCAATGAATATACAATAGGCTGTAAGCTAATTTTCTCCAAAACCATATTGTTATCTTACACGGTACCAAAGTTGTTCAGGCTAACACCTCTAATATCTTGTTATGGCCTCAGCATCCTTAATTCCCTTTTCTACACCTAATTTAGCTCCTCTTATTCTGTGAAACTCAATAATACCAATTATCTACTATGGGTTTCTTAGATTACTCTAAACATTCCCTTGATTTGTTTGGAATCATTGATGGTAGTGAACCACAACTAATAGCTCGGGCTTTAGCCTTTGGCAAAAGAAAGATCAATATTTATTAAGTTGGCTGGATGCAACCTTGATTGATACTATCTTGTCATCAGTCTATGGACTCAGAGTTCTTCTTCCATCACATTTTTCATTTGCTCATGCTCTCAAGTGGCACACCTCAAGAGACAGCTACAATCACTTGGTGAAGGTTCTAAGACATGCACAAAGTTCCTGCAAACAACTAAGACATGGGCTAATCAACCAGCAATTGTTGACAAACCAGTTAATGAAGATGATTTAATTTCTTTTATCATTAGTGGCTTAAAATCATCTTTTCAAGCCTTCATCATCTCTTACTCTTTTGCAACTCGAGAATCCTCACTCACTTTTGATGATTTTCAAACTGAGCTACTTAACCATGAAATGCAAATTAACCCCCAAAATAAGCTGTTGATTCAGATCTAGGTAGTCTTACTCTTTATTCTTAGAAAAGAATAACCACTTTAGCAAAAAAAAAAGTCACTTAGGAGGTTCCCCACAATAGTAGTCCTCTACATCAAATCAGAAGAAAGTAGGCATGTCTTAATCCTCTTCCTTCCATGCTCAAACCAAACCCCCTTGTCAGATATGTGTAAGAGTGGTAACCAAGCACTCGATTGCTTCCACAAGTTGAATTTTGCTTACAAGGGGCGACACCCTCCAACTTAGTGGGAGCCATGATTGCTACAAATTATGATCCTAATAACATTATAGATCAAACGTGGTTTGCTTACAATGGCACCAAAAGCCACATTATTGTAGATATGGGTAATCTTCAAATTAGAACACCTTACCAAGGTGAAAATGAGGTTGCAGTAGGTAATGGCTTAGGCCTACACATTACACTCATGAGTTCTAGCCATCTTGAAACACCTACTGCTTGCTTCCATTTAAATAATGTTCTTCATTGCCCCAATGTTGTTATCGACCTTCTTTCCATTCAAAGATTTTCCCATGATATCAATTGTTGGTTCAAACTAACTTCTAACTTCTTTGTTGTGAAGGAAAACCTCAGGGGGCAAACTCTTTTAAGGGGCCAAGTAGGGATGGCCTCTACCCTATTCAATTTCTAGCTTCTACCAATAACATATGTAGATGCTTACGCTGCCCAGATTGGAGTTTCTATAGATTCTTCACTTTATCACCTACGTCTGGGCCACCTAGCATCTAGTGTTCTTAAGTTGTTTTTTTTTTTTTAAATAGTAGAACTCGTTCCATTCATTAGAAGGACATACAAGATTGACTTGAACAAGCCAATTACAAACATTAATAGCTCCCCAGCACACAACCGTGACTGGTATGGTCTAGTCCGGCACATCTCTATAGACCTAAGTCTAAGGGATAGCACACCTCTGTCTAGGATAGAGGTAATAGTAACCCACTAAACAAAACTCCATACCCAACTAATCGGGATATGGAGGGGAAACACCCCGCCAACTCTGCCTACGCGGAGGGGGGAGAAACTCCATTCCGGACCTAGTCCGAATGGGACAACATTTTGGGTTTTTTTTAAATATCTAGAAATTAAAACAAGACATAAAGAAAATTACATTGTGAAAACACTATAAAACGGAAAAAGCAGTGCACAAAAACAACTATTGGAGGGAAACCGATGGTCGAGCTATGAAGATCCAGAGATGCCTGCTCGGGATCTGCCGCGCGTTACAGCGTCAGGGGGTCCCTTGGTGGCGTGTGAGGCCCACGCACCGACGAGCTCCGAAATCTTCTACCCGCGCTTGTGGACTACGCACCTCTCCGGAGGAGGCCACATTAGGAGGTTAAGCAGATCGGTGGTAGGGAAGGCTCCTGGAGGGGCGAGTGTAGGAAACTGGAGACCAGAAAAGCTCGGATCGATGAACCCCTTATTCAGCCAAAGTAAACCGGAAATAAAACCAGAAACAAACCAAATGAATCCGTCGGAGGCACAGTGCCGACGTTAGAGAGGGAGGGGAGGAAAGGGAAGAGGGAGCCGAAGCTCCCCCTCCCCCCAACTGTGACCAGATGCGAGGGCTTCTAGAGAGAGAGGGTCGGGTTTTTGCTTCTAGAGAGAGAGGGTCCCGAACCAATTCTCCCATCCGTGTTCTTAAGTTGTTAAAATCTCAATGGAATCTTCCAATTAAGGGCCTTATAGACAATAACTCCATTTGTAAGCCTTGTTAATTAGCAAAGTGCAAGTCTGTACCTTTTCCTATCCCTGCTTGATTGTCTAGGGCTCCACTTGAAATAATACACTCTGACTTATGGTGTTCTCCCATCTTTTCCATAGGTGGTTGTCAATATAATATTGTGTATATTGATGAATTTTCTAGGTTTAGTTGGCTATATCTTTTGAATGCAAAATCTGACACCTACCATTGTCTTGTTAAGTTTAAATGCTATTTTGAAAACTTACTCGGTCACTAGATATGATATTCTCAATCAAATGGTGGTGGTGAGTTCACCACCAACCAATTCAAACACTTTATTGCATCACAAGGAGTCATACACCATATGTGACACCTTCAACCTCCGCTTGGGATTTGACGGAGTTTGAAGTATCAAGACATGCAATACAAGGTTACATACCCCCATTCATGGTAGTTAAGGATGTAGTGCACCTAGTATGCATCTAACAATATGCAATATTTGCAACGAATAATTTTTTTCTTTGAACAATACAATGCACCAAAAGTACTGTATCCCAAAAACATGAACACACTTCATGAATTCACATAATGATAGATATCCAAAATGGTTACAAAACTTGTCCAACAAGTCCATAATAACATAAGTACTAGAGACAGAACTCCATAAATGCAGTTTGGAAAATAAAGCTACTACACTAATTTGTTGAGCCACTCACATAGCTATGATGTCTAAGATCACGTCCAAAAAGTCGATAACAAAAGTTATTTTTCAATTCCTCCTCGTCTCTATCTTGCTGCGGACTATTCAACCTCATCCAATCAACTGGGCACGAGTCCTCCAGATCTTGACACGTCGTCTACCATTCTGGGGGAAATGGTAGTTGGGACTACCAAGTGAGATTTGTTTACAAATCTCAACATGTAGGCAACAAAGCTACTAGTAGTATACATGCATTCATGATAGTAAAAATGGCATGGATGTATGGTGAAATGAACATAAATACACGTGACATGACTTGGAAAATAGCATGACACATGCTTGAAAAATGGCATGATGTGATCTGACTTGAAAGATCACAAGAATCATATTGACTTAATATGAAAGCGTATTCTTGTCTCATAGGGTTACCACAATGTCCTTGTCTCGTGGAGTTGCCACAATATACTTGTCTCATGGGTTTACCATGATAGTATAGTCGTCTCATGGGATTACCATGATTTATTAACAATAACTTGAAAAATATTTCATGACATACTCAATGCATGTGACAAGGCATGACTCGTAGCAAAATGAACATCTGATAGATGATATGGCATATTATTGCATGTAACAAATGTGCATGTATTATAATAAATGACATGAATTGGCATATTATAAGAATTTATAATAAGCATAATAAACATGGAAATGATTTCTTACCACTACACATACTTAAATACACTGAGTGTAAGTTACAAGCTAACTTACAGTGAATGGACATAACGTGAAACGGAGTGTAAACTGAAACAAGATATTTCTAAGGGTTAACATATCTCATTAAAAACATGGAAAAGTGAAAATTTACCGACTTAAGGGTAAATTGCAAATTTACCCTCCTACTAGTGGAAAATTATAATTTTGCCCCTAAAATAAGAATTTTGCATATTAACTCCAAAGCTTACCAAAATTTATATTCGTTATGTAAATTTTGTCCTAAATCAAAATATCCAATCAGAATAATTTAAAACCAAACACAACTAGGTGAACTACCCCATGGTCGATTCACATATATAGGCCAAAACTTTATTTTTGTTGCACATTCAACCAACCTTCAAACTTTAATGCTTATACCAATTTTGGCAACACTTAAAAATCACATCCTATGTTCTAAAATCATGCTAAGACATCAAAATATACATTTCACAAAAGTCTTAAACTCCTCATATAAACAAAAATGCCAATACACCAAGTTTTGGTAAAAAGGACCAACCTTCAATGTTCTTGGTCTAACTCTTTCCAAATCAACTCCAAGGACTCCAAAAGTCCATAATCATACTCCCCTCTATTCATCCCATAAGACGAAATTAAATAGATGTCAAAACTCAAATGCAGAAACAAGATAATTGCGGCTACAATCTAGCCTAAAAATCTGGAAAATAGTTTCTAAAGATAGATGTTAACATAAAAGCAAATTATCCTAAGAATAACAAAATTATCTAAAATGGAAGATTCAGTGATATGCAGCTTGAATTTTTGAACTCGGGAGGATTTGGTCGCCAACAGATTGATTACGGAACTCGAAACTCGGATTTGGTGGTCGACAACAGATTGATCCCGGTTGAGAGGAATTATCCTACTGAGTAGATACCGTGTGCGCTAAATATAACTGGCGTTGAGGTCACAAACGAATGGGCGTGGAGGTCACAAACAAACGGGAGTGGAAAGACTCCCGATCGGGATGATAGAACCCTCTCGCCAACCTACCGAGCGGTAAAACTGCTCACCTTTTGTCTCGTTGTTGCCCAAGATATCGTTTAAGTTGGTCTTTTAAATTGGTTGTTTAGACTAGTCGCCCAAAGCCTTGCGCCAAGTCTTCGTACCTTCTAGTTGTGCCTTCTAGTCTACCGAGAGGTAAGTCTTCTAGCCTTTGAGTGAGATAAATCTCTTTGCTGCCCACGTGACAAGGCTCCTCACCTAAATCTCATCGGCTCTCTTCAGATCTCGTCCCTTCTTGTTGATCTGGATCCGTAGTCTCTAATTTTGTATCAAAACGCCATTATTTTGCATTAAATCTTCTCATTCTTTCAAATCTAAGAAAATAAAGAAACATATGTAGAAATAGAATAAAATCAATAGAATTAAAGGAAAACTGCCATTTTTTCATAAATAAAAGAGTCATAAAAATCACATAAAAATAGCACTTATCACCTAACATGTTTGTAAATCAAACCTAAGTGATACCATGATTGATCAAGCAACAAAATGATAGAAACCCAAGCCACAAAGTAGGCTTGCACTAAAACATCAAAATTGGGTACAACATACTTTTGGTCTTAGATCAAAATAACTAGATCCTAAATTTTCATGCAATAAATCTTCAAGAATATAACTATATACCTCATATTCAAGTTCTAACTTGATCTTAATATTACATATAGCATCACATGAAAAAAAAAACTTCATTAAAATACAACTCATACCTGAAGGCCTCTAGATTGAGCCCTAAACAAACTATTGCATGTATAAAATCATTCCATCAACGATAAAAAGCAGTATTCTCAAAGCATAAACTCCTAGCACATAGATAAAATCCTTAAGAACATCATATATGAATACAAAAATCCTTAAAAACATCATATATGAATATCAAAACCATTAGATCAAGTATGCATAACAAAAGATTACAACTTCACAAAAGAAAAAACTGTTTTGAACCTTCCAGTTTCTAACTTTCCAAAACCATGCAAAACTCTTTATAAAAATTATTAACATGCTATAGATCCAAATGTAACTTGCATATTAACATGTTAACACTTCACCATAGCAAAATTTACCCAGGATTTCACCAACAATTTCATCAAAATATCAAAGTTTCACACAAACATCAAGACTGTCATCCAATGTTACCTTTCAATGTTCAAATTAAACTTTCACCAATCACAACTCCATGAAAAATTATCCAAAAAATACCAACATAAATTATACTAAAAAAGGAACAGAATATAGTAAGATAGGGTCATGAGAATCGACTTAAAAAGGGCTGAAAAAGGAAAGGCAAAAACTATCAGAAAATATGCTTGAAGCTCTGTCTCGGGTTCTCTCCATACAAGTGAGGAAAATACAAAGTGTGAAATGAAGAAAAGGGGTGGTGTGATATACATGATAGAGAGCTAACATGGGGTGGCTGAGTGACCCTTGGATGGGAGATTTGAAGCCAAAAGATGGGGGACAAAGGGGTTGCATAGCTGCTACCTCCTGCTACCAAAGCTGGCCGAGTGATGGCTAATGATGGTGGTAGTCTTTTTGATTTCCATCAAATGACTCTTGGGGGCTAGACTTGACTAGTGTGTTAGGCCTTGCCTTGGCCATGGAAGGGAGAAGAAACTTTCTCGAGAAGCCTCCCTTGGTGGACCAAAATTGAGCCTAACCAATGGGCTCCAACTTAGGGTTTCAATGGGCTTCATTCGGGGTTTCGGTTAGGATCAAGTCCAAATCAAATTTTTCTTGACCCATGTGATTACCAAGATGTAATAGAGTGGTTAAGGGTATATGAGGGAAAAATAAAGTGATTAATAGCTTGTGAAAGTGATTAATCCAAGTGATTAAATACTTAATCAAAACTAGGCCATATTAGGGGTTGAAACAAACTTTAAGGTTTCGGCCATCATCATAGGTTTAGGGTATTGGTTGAATTTCAATGGTTTTGGATTTCACTAGGGTTGAAACCCTCTTTTTAGTTGATAAAAAAAGTGTTTCAGTGGTCGGACTAGTATTTGCATAATTAGCAAGATCACATGGCTTGATTTGCCCTCCATTCCATTACACTCAACTCTTTAACAGACAAATGCCCTATTGCTATTTCAATGAGTGGCTAGGAATGAGCCAAGTGTTCATCTAAAAAGTAATCCTAGTGAATCTAAGTAGATTCAGACATTCTACATAGCGATTTGACAATAGTTTGAACCAGGTTCCACGTGATGCTATCCCAAGTGTTACTATTTACCCGAAAAATTGTGAAATTTATTAGTACGCCAAAAGATTCTAAATAATCATACAAGTCTAGTGGTGCAATTCAATTTACAAAATTCAACTCCTAAGTGCCTCGATTAGATCAAAAGGCACTCTCAGGTACTATTCATCTAGAAAGAAGGAAACGTATTATTGTACTGTAAAATCCTAAATATTCATCTTTAGTCTAATGGTGCAATTCGTTTCACCAACTTATACTTCTAAGTTATTTAAATAAATAAAAAGGCAATTTTATCACCATAGTAGGTCGGGATCTGACCGTGCTGACAAACTAAAACCTAATCGGTTGCTCGATTTGTGAAATCTTTTCAGAATTTCACGACATTACTAAGGTCTAAAGAAATTCATCTATGGAATTTTTTGTGGGTTGTTAAACCATATGTGCTACCCTCATACCCCTTAACAAAATGGAATTACTGTGATGAAGCATAAATACATAACTAAAACCGTTTTGGCTTTGCTGGCTCATTCTCATTTTCCTTTAAAATATTGGGTCAAAGCTTCAACACTGCCATTTATCTTATTAATTGACTCTCTAGTTCTGTCCTAATAAATAAGTCTCCATTTCAAACACTATTTCACAAGAATCTTTTTTTTTTTTTAAAAGAGTCAGTAGCCACACACATAGCGCCCCCGTCCCAAGTTTTTAATATACCCTTACTTATGGCGGAGGAATACCGTGGTTACAAACAAAGCATATGGGAGATTACAAATAAGCAAACAAAGCCCTCCCAAATACAAACCAACAAACATAAAGCAAATAAATAAACTAAACAAGCATATAATAAGAGCAAGACTAAACAAGCCTATATAATAAAACCAATAACCTCTAAACAAGCCTAAAAAACCACAATCAAAGAACAACCAACCAAGATAAAACTGACCAAAATTTAATAGCCAGCAATCCTGACTTATCAATTCGAACAATACCCTATAATAATCTCGCCAACTCTTGGAATTCTTCATAAATAACATTACTGCCACTCTCGCCTAGCTTAGCCAAGAAATTTGCCGCTTGGTTCCCCTCACAAAATTGATGAACAATCCTAACATTCATCCCTTGCATCTCTTTAATACATTCATCCCAAAAGTCCTATAAATACCATAGACCTTTACCTGCTCGAAACTAGTCCACAACAATTTTGGAGTCACTCTCAATAATTACATTAAAGTAAGATAACCATACCCGAATTCCTTCAAACAAAGCCTTTAATTCTGCTCTATTGTTAGAGCCAACACTGTAGTGACTCGTAAATGCTCCTTTGAAATTACCATTAGCATCCCTCAAAATACCACCACCCCCTGAAGAACCTGGATTATTGTGAGCACTCCCATCACAATTAATTTTAACCTATCCACAATGAGGTTTAATCTACCCCACTAACATGCATTTCTGGACATCAACGCTGGGCGGCTCCAAGTTAAGTTCATTCAACAGGTGAGTGTCCTAAGAAGTCAACTTTTCATGCACTTTCAATTTTGTCGCCAGAATATTAAGCCACATTTTAACCGACCTCCACACTTGCTCTGTATTAGCTTTCAACCCCTCCATTCTAGTTTTGCATCTACGGTTCCATAAACACCAAGTAATGATGCACAAAAGTATACCAGTTAGATTACCAGATAAAGAAACCTTCTTAGCTGAAATCATCCATGCCGACATTCTTGCCTTCCAAGTATCAAAAAACAACATGGCACATTCAATAATCTACTTGAACGTTTCCATATCTGAGTTGCAATATGACTCGTGACTAAGACATGATCAATGGACTCCTTGACTTGCAAACTACAGCAATCACACACCGATGCAAGCGATATACCCTTATTTTGCAATCTCTCATCCACCACAAGGCTATTGAAACAAGCTCTCCAATTACATATAGATTTTTTTTTTTGGCAAAATCCTATTCCAGAACCAATCATGCCACTGCATTATATCCTGTTTTAGCCAAAAAACCTCCCAAGCGGAACTTGTAGTGAAATTACCATTAGGAGATGGCTTCCATACAAAAACGTCTGAACCACCACGCCCACTAATTGTGGTCTGGAAAATTTATTCCATGACCTTATCCCCCACAAGATCCTTCAAAATCTCAATATTCCAGGCTTTATCCACCCAACTGTCTTTAATACGAAGTTTCTTATTAGGAATATCAATACTCCTAACTGAGAGCGGTCCTAATGCCAACCATCTATCATACCAAAAGTATGAATTCCCACCCCTCAACAAAACCTGGACATTCTCCATGACTTCTAGAACACTAGCCACAACTGATCTCCATAAATGTGAATCAGAAGCCTTCATAGTACAAGACATAAGATGGCAGTCTCTTAAAGACTTGGATTTAATAAAATCTGCCCACAAGCCTTCAGACGTTAGAAGCCTGTATGCAAATTTCATGTGGAGAGATTTTTGTACTTCTTGTAAATCTCTCAATCCCAAACCTCCTTCTTTAGTAGGCTTACAAATTTTCAACCAAGCTCGCCAATGCAATTTCCTCTTTCTCTCCCCTTCACCCTAGAAACAATTGGCTAGAATAGAGTTTATCTGATCTATAATGACCCATGGGACATTAACAACAGAGAGAGTGTGAATAGGCATACTAGATAAAACATGCCGCAATAATATCATTCGAGCACCCTGGGAAAGCAAACTACATTTCCAGTCCGCCACCTTATTCCTAATCTTCTCAACAATTGCCTCAACAATACGAGATACAAATCTGTCAGAAACCAGAGGTGCACCCAAGTAAGTCACCAGAAATTTTCCTTCCTTAAAATCTGTACTTTTCAACAACTCACATTTTCGAGACGAATTAATAAATTAAGGAAATAAAGCCGATTTTTCCTTACTAATTTTCGGACCCGACCATCCTTCATATGTCAGAAGAGTGTCAATAAGTCCCTTTATAGAATTTTTCCGGCTATTAGCAAAAATCAAAAGATCATTAGCATATAGTAAATGAGAGATCAAAGGCGCCCCCATCAGATGAGTGAATTTTCCAATCCGACCTACTTCAAAATTTTTTCTAAGTAACCTTGTCAATACTTCTTCCATAATAATTAATAGGTAAGGCGATAAAGGGTCCCCTTGCCGTAAACCCCGAGCTGATTGGAAAAAATCTTTCAAAGTCTCATTCTTCATCACAGAAAACCACGGAGACTTAACACATTGACTTATCAAATTACAGAACTGATTAGAAAAGCCAAATATATGTCAAACCTCCAAAAGGAAACCCCAATGTACTCTACCATATGCCTTGGTCATATCTATTTTCACCATCACATTACCACCCACAATTTTCCTATGCAAGGAATGAACCATTTCTGGTGCGAGCGTTATATTTTCAAAAATGCTCAGTCCCGGAACAAAGGCACCTTATTCATGCGAGACCAACTTATGAATCACCCGTGTCAAGCGAGTTACAATGATTTTAGAAAAAATCTTGTAAGCCAAAGAACACAAATTGATAGGCTGAAATTTATCAAAACGAGATGGATTAGGCATTTACAGAATTAAGACAATGAAGGAAGATGAATAAAACCTGGGTAACGGTGACCCTCGAAAAAAATCTCTTGTAGCCTCGATAACATCTTCTTTAATCAAATCCCAACAATTCATACAAAAATCTTAGTCGAAACCGTCTGGTCCTGGACTACTTTGCTTGGGAATAGAAGACATTGCTTCTTTAACTTCCATCTCAGTCGGCTCTAAGCAAAGCATTTTATTATCATCTTCCGTAATAACATGATCAAGAATAGAAGCTAAATTACCTTCTCCCACTTCGACGAACGTTGTAAGAAATGCTCGAAAATACTGTGCAGCACCTAGGTGCAATTCTTCAGCATTATCAAGAATCATTCCATCCTCAAGAACCATCCTAGAAATCTTACTGTTCCTTCAGCTCTGGTTTACTACTGAATGGAAGAATTTCATATTTTGATCACCTTCAATCAGCCTCTCTTTTTTCCCAAACATTAATTTCAAGTTTGGTCACCAAGTAATCCTCTTCCACATCTTCAGCATAACCCAACTACAGCTGATTCTCTAAATTTTCTAGCCTCTACTCAAGAGCTTTTAAGTTACCATCAACATGTCCAAACACATTCTTATTCCAAGCTCGTAAAGCAAGTTCGGTTCTCTTGAATCTAATAGCTAATTTCAACATATTGGAACCCAGGTTTGGTTGATGCCAAGCTTCCTAAACACAAGACAAAAAGTTCTCATGTAGACACCACATATTCTGAAAATGAAAAGGGGCGGACCATAAGATAGAAATGGCCTTTCCAAATTCACAATCATGGGACAATGGTTTGAAGTTTTGCGATTCAAATACGTTAAATGAGCCAACGTATATTGAGAAGAGAAAACATTATTAATGACCACTCTATCCAACTTCGCCCAGCTCTTAGCCACCCTTTCATGTCCATTACACCAAGACATAGCTTGTCCACTACTCGGGAGATCAAAAAGCTCAAACTTGTTTAAGTAGTCATTGAATTCAAACATAGAAATTAATGGCCTTGGTTGACCACCAATTCTTTCAGAATCCATACGAATAGCATTAAAATCACCCAACACCATCCAAGGGCAATCATTCATCTGTCTATGTTCCAAATCAGCCCATAGACCCTTCTTTCAGTATAAGTACATTTGGCCTAAACAAATGTGAGAAGTAGCCTTTGATTAGCCAACACCAGCCATCTAGTAATCATTTGGGTAGTGCAAAACAACACCTAAAAAAGCTCCGGTTCCTTCCAAAAAATCCAAAGCTTGCCCCAACAATTTCATTTGAGCAAAAATAATTAAAAGTCAAAAAATTACCCATTGCGGCCATACAATTCTCTCCAGCAAAGGGTTCATCAATTGCACAAATGGATACATTATTCTTAATGAGTAACGACTTCAATCTCTTCTTCGAACTCCCCAACCCTCTAACATTCCAATAGAAAATGGTGTCTATCATAAATTCAATTTCTGAGATAGGGTGCGAACCCCTGAGACTTCCTCACTATTCTATCTCCATTATTTTTTTTTTCAAAATTCGAAGGAGCAACTCCATCAGAATCATAAACCTTTTCTTTACCCTTCAATCTTGTAATTTCTCCTTCCTCCCGATCCGAAGAAAGGCAAGTTCCCCTTTCTGTTTACTAGCATAATCATCATTTTTCAATTTAGAAACCAGAGTACCAAATAACACTGGAGACTTCTCGATAGGCGTCTGCGTCTGCACTGTTTCCAGAACCACTTCCAATTCCTCATCACACCAAACTTCCTTACATTCTTAATCACTATCTTCCTTTTGATTATCTGCAAAATTTTGTAAACCTTGATTAGACTCCTTTTCGATCATGGCACCACCTGGAATAGGGACTTCATCACTGCTTCCTTCAATCACAACATTATTCTGCTTTTCGTTACTATCCTCTAGAATGATCAATAATTTTCCATTAGATAAAACAGTATTCACCTCTATCTCCAGCCCATCTTTAGACCCCGATGCCTCCCCCCTTATTATTGTGCTTTTTGTCTGTCAATTTTTTGTCTTTTCTTTCGATTTCCCTTCATCTTTACGTCCCTCCCCGACCCTACAAACAACTGCAGTATGTCCTTGTCAATGAAACTTCATACAATAGAATCCTGGCTTTTCATATCTTTCCTCTTGCCAAATACATTTTGTCGGAGAAACCACAATGGGCAAACCTTTCACTGGTTCAGTAGTCAAATCAACTTCCACACCAATTCTTGAACCTGCCGCTCTTGTTCGATTTAGTGTTGCATTATCTGTCCCAAGATACCTGCCGAAACGAGTTGCAAAAATTGGGAGACAATCACATTGATAAAGATGCATTGGTAAACCAGGTAAAAAAATCCATTGAGGGGCCAATGGCAATTCTCTATGTAAATCGAATTCCTTAGTCCATTTAAACAACCGAAATGAATTTCCTTCCATGCACAAAATCACGTTCATTTTTCATCTAGATTAAGACATGATAATCATCCATAAAACTAATCGTTGGAATTTCCAGCAAACCCCACTTTTTAACCATGTTCAACCGAATGTTATCAATTGAAGGTCAGGCACGCATGAACTTCATGACAATGGCAAATTTATAATCTTCCACCACTTTAGCCATTTCTGGTTCCGAAAAGATCCCCAATTCACCGTTAATATCCACCAGAAATAGAATTGTAATTTTGAACGAAGGATTGTCCCTTGGCTTAGATGGTGCCTACAACTCCCTCATCATTCACTCAAGTTTTAAAGTGTGTTGATTGAAGAATTGCCATGCAAGAGAAGTTTCAGGCACTGCAAGCCAAGAATACTTGGTATTTATATCCTAGGCCTCCAAACCATAACATAATTAAGAAGAAGTGGGTTTACAAAGTGAAGAAAATTTTTGATGGTTTAGTTGAAAGATTTAAAGCTCATCATCAAAATAGTCAATAACCACAATGAAAAACAATACACTTTTAAGAGAGAACAGGGGTGAGAAGTATAAAATGAATTTCTAAACATTCTCATTAACATTTACTCCCACATTATTAGCATAGTTGTAGAATTGATCCTACCTAGAAAGTAGCTAAATACTAAAGGTAATGCTCAAGTTGTTAATGTTCTCATCGATGAAGACTCTAAGCCGTCTCATTGAAGTCCCAAACAAAAGGAGAACGCAAAGTGAGTGTCGTTGAAATGTCTATTATACGGCAAGATTATCAGTCATGTTTCAAAAATTCTAGCATCCGATTGGCTGACAGACTGTATGCTAGATTGAAGAATGGTAGAGACCGAGTGGATTCATGGGACAAGATGCACACGTCGCTACAAATTGCCTTAGAACTAGGCGTATAGTCCGTCTCCTTATGAAAATTGCCCACGAGGCATTAGGCCTTACTTTTGTGTTCAGGCATATGGTCTGCAAGTTCATATTCCTATTTTCCCTTGCATGATCTTGTTGACATGTCATCGTTGGAGCACAAGTCTCGGTATGTTACTTGCTATGATTTGAACTCCTTCATGTTATCTTAGAGCGTTCCTGGTTCCATATAGTATTTTTTGTTGCTCAATGCTCACCTTACATAGCATCAGCAAGTCGCCTTGTTTGTTGTGCGCCCAAGTGATGCTCGCCTTGTTCTCATTGTGCTACTTTCATTGGTCTTGCTCGTTGGGACGTGCTGTTTGCCTTACATCATTGTCGGCTGCACCACCTCTCTTCCTTCTTCTCAATGATGTTTTGCCTGCGTAAGGGGATTCCTTCCCTCGATTTCGTGCGGTCCTCATAGGTTTCATTGAAATCTCACCATGATAGTCTCATAAAGGTTTCACCCCTTCAAACCATAAATTTTGATGCAAGTGTTGCTCATGATGATTACCTCAAGGAGAAAGGACTAGTGCAGCCTGAGGAATAGACATGGCAACCAATCCCTATTAAGTTACAATTTTTTGTAAAAGCTTTGGATGTTTACTATATTTGGGCAATGAAAAATTTATGGTGTGTTATATTTCGAGTTGGAAGATGAAGCGATGATGGTTGATAATTATATTTTGGACAAAGTGGTAGTGGCTTGTGGATGTTTTACTGATGGGTGAGCATGTACAAATTCTCTAGTACAATTAATATTAGTTTCTGACTAGTACCTTTTACTACCCCCTGCAACTTTTACACATATGTGCTCTTGGCATATGAGCACACAAGATTACCACGAATGTAAGCAATGTAGCTATTCGGCATGCACCCCGAGTACCATGGTTCCTCACCAAACCATAACCAGGGGCTTGGGGTGCCACGATTTGGCATAAAAGCTTTTACAACTATAGGTAAATCCATAATGTCACTTAGATACAGTACCAGATCATGAGGCGATGATCCTTAACATGTTAGGCTTTAATCATTAGGATCATAGACTCAATCTATTAGTGAGTGAGTTTGGATCTTAGTAATATGCCATTAAGTTCATGAGTTGGGGAGCTTTGCGCCGACATCTCATCGCCATGGATTATAGTTGCGAATACATACCCAAGTGGCTTGTCTGCAGATTCAAGACTTTCAGGGGCTAGTGGATGTGGCCTTAATTGTTGAGCTTGAGCATCGTAGCCTGGCAACCATAACAACAGGCCATAAACGAAGGGCGTATATCGGAGAAGGAAGCAGCTTTGGATCATCTCAAAAGTTTGTCTCTAGATCTAGGGTGCATCCACAAGCTATTCCCGGAATGCGCATGGGATGAACCCTATCAATTAAGATTAGGCATACATTGACTAGTAGATTTTAGTTATAAGATTTGAGAGGTTTGATTGCAACATGATGAGTTAAGATATCTAGGTACTATCCGTATACCTTATTCCACTCGAGTGTATCCTATTTGTTTCAGTCACCACATTTTCTAGGTTGTGTAGTTTATGGACAAAGTCAATGTAGTAAATTGTAGCAATGACTTTCTTGGCCAGGGAAGTAGTAGTTTGTACCAAGATAGCATTGAGTTTCCCTTTAGAGATAGGAGGAGGGGTGATGGGAGCAGACTTGATAGTGTTTAACTTTCTCAGGTTTGACATCATCATGGGGAAGGATTGGTTGTTCTAGAACTACGTGAGTATTAATTGTCAATGGCGGGTAGTGATCTTTCAAGCACCTGGGAAAGAGGAGAAGGTATTCAAAACTAGGAGGCTATGGACAATGCCTAGGGTGATCTTGGTATTGTAAGCAAAGAAGGATATGGTGGGTGGAGCAAAGCCTACTTGGTAAAGGTGGAGCTTAAACTAAGGAAGCGTAAGGAATTAGTAGGGATAACTATCGTTGAGGAATTCTGAGAGGTGTTTGGAGATGATCTTCTAGGATTACCTCCTTCTTAGGAAATCGAGTTCTCACTCTAGTTGGATCCAATCATCCAAGGATGGCTCCATTACATAAGACACCTAATAGAATGGCACCATCGAAGTTAAAAGAGCTAAAAACTCAATTGCAGGTATTGTCGACACTATTTGTGAAGAAGGATGGAATATTCAACATGTGTATTGACTACTAGGAATTGAAAAGGGACGATAAAGAATAAATATCCCTCGCCCAGGATCAAGAACTTGTTCAATCAAATTATAAGGGGCATTATTATTTTCTAAGATTGACCTAAGATCTGGGTATCACTAGTTGAGAATTAAGGAGAGTGACATATCCAAAATTGCCTTTAGGACAAGGTACAAGCACTTTGAATTCACTGTAATGCTATTTGGTTTGACTAACACCCCGATAGTAATAATGGATATTATGAATAGGGTGTGTAGGCCATTTTTAGACATTTTCATGGTGGTATTCATTGACGACATTTTGGTCTACTCCAAGGACTTGGAAGACCATGGGAACCATCTACGACTAGTATTGTGGAAGTTAAGTGAACACTAGTTGTTCACCAAGCTCAATAAATATGAGTTCTAGATAGAGGATACTAAGTTTCTCAGTCACATAATATCCAATGATGGAGTTGTAATTGAGTTATGGTGGACCCAAGTAAGATTGAAGCAATCATAGACTAGCAATGCCCCATGACAATTAACAAAGTTAGGAGTTTTATGGGACTTGCCAGGTACTACCGGAGACTCATGGAAGGATTTTCCAAACTCTCAAGTCCACTGACGACTTTGATGAAGAAGAGTGCCAAATTTATATAGATTGAGAAATGTGAGCAGAGTTTCGAAAAACTAAAGACGAGGTTAACCACAGCTTCTATTTTTGCATTACTAGAGCCTCACAAACCAATGGTGATGTATAATGATGTATCCAAATATGGACTTGGATGCATTTTGATGCAAGAAGGGCGGGTAGTGGCCTATGCCTCATGAAAATTAAAGGACCATGAGACTACGCATGATTTGGAGTTGGTGGCATTGGTCTTTGCCTTAAAATTTGGAGACATTAAATCTATGGAGAAGCTTGCAAGATATACACAGACCACAAGGGTCTGAAACATCTCTTCACCCAAAAACTGGCTAGAAGTGACTATTACTACGAGACTAAGTACCATTGAGGGAGAGCCAATTTAGTCGTCAATGCTCTAAGTCGAAAGTTTTGGGTGAAGGATGTAGTTGGATCTTCAAAGATGGACTCTCTCCTTTACGGAATGAGGAGGCTACTATTGGAAAGTTCAAACCAAGAGAAAGTCCTCACCTCAATGCAGGAGATGAAGGCAACAGACTATGATGAGCTAAAGAGTGGTCCCGACTTCCGGCTAAGGGTCAGGAAGGCGAGGGGGCCCATGCATTTTTAGTCTTAGTAGGAATGGCACCCAAATTTATAAGTGCAGAGTGGTCCCAAAGAGTCCAGAGATCAAGGAAAGGATACTCGGTACACCTAAGGAGCAGGAAGATGTACCAGTACTTGAAGAAAATTTTTGGTAGGAAGGGAAGAAGTGGGACATAGCCCATTTGATTGAAAGATGTTCTACATGTAGACAAGTGAAGGTAGAAAATTAGAGACATGCTGGTAATCTCCAACCCCCACTAATCCTAGAGTGGAAATAGGATGACATCGCCATAGATTTGTAGTAGTATGTCCAATGAGTCGAAGTGGGAAGAACTCAGTATGGGTGATTATGGATAAGTTGAACAAGAGTGCCCATTTTCTTCCAATTACTAACACAGATTCCCTAGGGAAGTTGAATTGACTATACATTAAGGAAATAGTCAGACTACATGGAATGCCTAAGACTATAGTGTAGGATTGAGATCCAAGATTTACTTTCCATTTTTGGAAAAGTTTGCAAGCATTCATGGGAATCAAATTGAGGTTCAGTAGTGCATATCACCGACAGACAGATGGTCAATTGGAGCGGACCGTCTAGGCACTGGAAGACCTATTGAGAGCATATACTTTAGAATTCAAGGGCACTTGGGAGAATCACATACCCCTCATTGAATTTGTGCATACAACAACATCTATTAAGGGACAATTCAAATGGCACCTTATCAAGCTCTATATGGAAGGAAGTGTAGATTGCCTTTATGCCAGGATCAGGTTGGAGAGGGCAAGCTCATTGGGTCGAAGCTAATCCAAGAGATGAAGGGTCAAGTCAAGGTTATACAAGAAAAGATGGAGACAGCACAAAGTCAACAAAAAAGTTATGCTGACATGAGGAGAAGAGACTTGACCTTCAAGGAAGGCGATTGGGTGTATATTAAGGTATCACTCATGAACGACATGAAAATATTTGGGAAGAAGGGAAAATTGAGCCCAAGCTAAGTTGGGCCTCCTTACCAATGATGGAGAAGTTAGGCCCAGAGGCATTTAGAGTTGCATTACCGGTTGAATACAGAGAGGTCCATGACATATTTCACGTCTCCTTTTTTAGGAAAACTTTTGCAAATTAGGAACTCCAAATATGTTGCCCAAGCAAGATTCAATTACAATTGAATCTTATTTATGAGGAAATGCCCGTACAAATTATTGCTTGGAAGGAACAAAGGTGATGGTTCAAAAGAATACCCATGGTAAAGGTGTTGTGGGGAAGCCCAAAAGCCCAAGAGCTCACGTGGGAAAGTGCAAAGATCATGAGAGAATAGTTTTCCTATTTATTCGAGCCATAATAAGTGGGGGCAATCATGCACTTTAATGAGGGCATTTATGCCATTTGACTGGCAGTACACAACTATAAATAACCCCTAAACCCATTCGACTTAGTTATGCTACTCTTATAGACTATAAGATATTGCTATGGTTAGGGCAAAGAGGATTGCACGGAAGGAAATTCCACCAACAATAGTGATCAAGAATAGGACATGCGTGAAGAGGTGAGGTTGTTAAAAGAATGTCGACAAGTTGAGGAAGGACATCAATGAGCAATGGACCTGATTGCAAGACATTGCAACGAAGTCTTGGACTATCATGACGCTATTGTTCACCAGACCGGTGAGACCACACGAAATAAGACGATCAGCTCATAAATGAGAGTTCTAGGGAGAATGCAAAGGAGGGTTTACAATGGAAACCGACATTGCAGAATTTAGCAAAGAAGCTAGGGTACAACGATGTAGAAGAAGCAGACGACTAGCATAAGGGGAGGAAACCTTTCATGGTACCCCCATCGTTGACTAAACTCGTTAACAATGAAGGAGAAGAGAACTAAGGTTCTACATCAAAAGCGCCCCTACGTTTATGTGGCATAGGATACTTGTGCCCATATTTGGTGTGACACTGTTCATAGAGCAAATATGTATTTTATTGCAAAATAATCATCTGAACCCTTTTTCCCTCTTGAATGGCAACGACAGTATTCTAGCTTTCTCTCTTTTTCTCCTTTCTCTTCATTTCTCTCATTTTCTCTCCGTTTCTCTTTTAGTGCTTGGCCTGACACTCCCTTTCTCTCCTTTTCTCTCTCTCCCTTTTTCTATTTCCTTGCTTGTTTTCTTCTCCATTTTGCGATTTCAACTCTCTCGACATGGCTCGAGAACCAAATGGCAGCTAGGACAATCGGTCTGTATAGAATCGACATTGAATGTGTCCCTACGACCCTGAGAGAGGATCTTCAATTTTTTTCTAGAGTGCCTCTCTAGGCTCTCTATCTAAAAATTGCTTCATTTTTCTTTTATCTTACTTCATTGTGTGCTAAGTTTTGCTCTTGTTGGTTGTGATTTTGCTGATTTTAGTGGTTTTCTAGTGATTGTGTTGTACATTTATTGAATGACTTTTAGATTTTAGGTTTTGTTAAAGTGATGGTCTAGGGATTGTGCAGTACTTTTCTCGTTCATAAGATCTGTCGTTACCCTATATGCGAGTATCTTAATTCCTACAGTCATCTTTTGAAGGGAAGACAATCCAAGCCTTCTACTGGCATCTCTTTTTTTGAAAAAATAATCATTAAGAGCTTCAACTGCATAATAGATGCATACAAATAGATCATGATCTATTTGGAACCTCCTCCTAAAAACATTGGGTGGATATATTGGTGGCTCAACAAAGTAATCATTCCAAAGACGTTGATGACCTTCCAATAGATCACGTTTGATGAACTTATGATGTTGAAGATTACAATGACGCAAAGCATACTATAACACTAAACGGCCCAAGGAATACACTTATGTCCCATCTACGAACACATGCTAAAGCTAAAATACTAAAAAACTATGAAACATGAGCCCATATGAAACATGAGCCCATTAGCTTGCCCATCATGGAAGTACTTCTCCAGTTACACCAGTTGACTTAGGTCAAATCCAAGTTAGCAGGGTCTGTTACATATTCTTGTCTCTTGCAGAGCGTGGCATTAGTCTATCTCCAGGGACATAACTACAGTTTCATGAACTGCTTAACTTTTTGTTATTATATATGAAAGTCTAATTAATTAAATTTTTGCATCAACTTCTTTGGTCAATTTCCTAACCGATGATCTTGAAAAATAGACTATAGATCTCTCTAAAAAATATCCCAAAGCAACAAATTGCAGTGCACGCACAATTTACACCACCTCCAACGGTGGCTTACTTAAGAACCATATTTTAAGATGACGTCCTCTTTGTAGGGCATGATTGGGGACCAAGAAATTGATCTCAAAATTAGTTTTTTTTTTTCCATCACTTTTCTATTGTGGTCATTGTACTGGAGTGTTTGTTAGATAACCCTACCCCCTCCTCATGTATCATCTTTTCATTTTCTAATGAAATTTAGTTCCATAGAAAAAAAAATACTAAGATACATACATACATACAAATAATTGGGGTCAAGAATGACTGGTTCAAGTGAATCAGGTTGCCCGTACGTAGCTAGCTCACAATTAAGGTGGATTTTCGCATATCCACCTTAATACTCGACATATACGATCGAGTAAGCTCTTTCTTCAATGGCTAACATAGATATATAATTAATTGAGCATCCCGAAGCTAGAAAAATTGAATAATAGATCTGCATGCTTAGCGTACTGAGAACGGATCGTTTGGATCTATATGTGTATATATCATCGTTTTTTTATAATTATAGACAATTATTATGTACCTAGAAAATTCGTAAGAATATGGTCCGGAAGGGAAATTAAAGAAAAAGAAATTCAGCACGTACCATACGCACGTACGCATTAATATATACTCCAAATGTGGAAATACAAAGTAGTGATCAATTAATTAAGCATCTTCCATTTTATTGACCGCAGGCAATTAGTCTCAAATGTACGCAATAAATACAAGAAAATTTAAACAAGCTGGAGTACTGCATTTTTATATATATAAAAACTAGGAGCAATGGCAGAGAGTGACTCTCCTTGGAGGAGGAGGCTGACAGATGAGAAAGAAAGCCATCGCCAAGAACAAAGCCAAGACCAGCCCTACCAGCACTTCATCATCGGAATGTGAGCAGCATTTTCCCATAATTCCTCCACCTTAGGTCTTTTCGATGGGTTTCACTTGCCTATCACTACTACACAAAACCACCTCGGAAATTAATGAAAAGGGACATTGGACTAGTGTTGAGTTGAGTGGTGTGCCATCCACACAAGTAACAACCACTCTCCATCTGACACTTCACTTCCAAATGTGGTTCTTAAAAACACTTGTTTCGTTTTTGGTTTTTCTGCTCCATGCTTGTGGCTACGAGCGGTTGTCGGCAAAGCTATCTTTTTTATTTTTTTGTTCTGTTGTTGCATAGTTAGCTATTGTTCCCAACCCACTTTACAAGGGCTTTTGATTCAAAGATCGCTAAGCACCTTCTACTAATACTAGAGCCGAAACTTTCGAAGTTGTTGCTTTCACAATAAGCCTTGCTGGCAAGATGGCATTAGGGCGGCTCTCAATGACCCAACAAGGGTACAAGATTACACTATTTACTTGGCTACAATGAAATCAATGCTTCGGTCATACATTGTGTCGACACCCGTAACTAATTTAATGCTTACTCCATAAAAGAATCAGATTTCTTCAAATTAAAGAATATTATATATTAAAAGATTAGATATAGAGATATTTTGTATGTGCTATATTGAATCACAATGACATTCTGCTGTTGAATCATTACTATCAATACAACACGTATGAAAGATTAAAAGACATTCTGCCGTTAATGGTATGCATGACATTCTGCTTTCAATGGCACGCTTTTCTGCTCTTCAATCTTACCTACAAGAGCATCATTTACTCGCCAACCTTTTTTAACTCAAGGCAAGTGCCAGCCTTCAATTTCAATCCAAGTTCTCAACAAGCCTTTAATTGATTAAAACAAGGTTATGAATGTAAAGAGTTCTTCAAATTTGAACAATTCAACTACACCGACTGTTTTGGCCTTTTGGCAACTCCAAACTTCACCCTCATGACAGAAATTGCTTGACAATAAAATCATGGTCACACCAATCCAGTTACATCTTAAGAAGTGATATGTTGTCTCCGAAAGGGGGAGGTTCGCAAGAAACTAAGCAAAGACAACAAAAAAAGAAGTATGTTTTCCATATTAGAGAACAGTCTTGTATAATTCCCAGCCTCTGATGGTGGATGGTCCATAAGGTTCTGAGTGGTAAAGTTAACAGCTGGTACAAACCCTAGCTGGAGCAAAGCTTTTCCAGAGCCAAGTTTTCATCACCACCAGTAGCTTCCAGGGCACTTCTCACAAGAGCATCAGTGAAGCCCATCTCCACAAGCTTTTGCACCTGCACCATGCCCACAGTGGTTTCCCAAATTGTTAAATACGCACTATGGGTTACGAATGCAAAATTCAAGAAATATATAGGATAGAGTAAGGTATTAACATGCCCAATACAAAAAGTAAAACTTTGATAATCAAGATGATATTTTTCGTTTCATAAAGATAATGAAAGACTTAACTCGAAAATCTATCTGCCTTTCCAATGGACAGAGAGAGGGAGAGAGAGAGAGGGCACTATACCTTTTCTTCCACTCCAAGAGATGATGCCTTGGCAAAAGTTTCCGTCCAGTAACGAGCAGTGGCGACAAAAGTTTGATACTCTCTAAGATACTGCAGTGTCCACATGTAGACACTAATATTGAATAAGATAAGTCTAACAGAACCAAGAAGAAAACAAGCAAGACTAACAGCAAAAGGCGAGTCCCTTATTCTCTCTAAGATACCATCATAATCACATCTAAGCACTGAACGAAATAAAGACCTGTTTTGCCACCACAGCATCCTGAGGGTCGTCAGGTTCTGGTGCTGAGAGTAGTGCTTGTACAGACAAAAGGGCTGTCTTCAAAGTTAATGCTGGGCTCCATTGGTCCTTCAAGATGTCCAGGCAAATTGCTCCACTTTGACTGCTGATATTAGGGTGCCTTAAATACGTAAATGTACACACAAAAAGCACTCAAGTGTCAATAATCTTTAACACTGGCCACATGCTCTCATTTTATCATGGATAGAGCATCACATAATTTTCCACCATTGAATCATCGCTAAAACTACAAAACGGGTGGAGCAACTGAGAATACTTTATTTAAATTATATTCCATTGTGATCCAAATCCATACAATCATTCAACTTCATAGTTATCATAAGATCTGTCTGTTTATTATCAAAATGTAATGGTAAAAGCTTATTTCATACTTGAAGAGAAATCTCCCAGCCACTAAAAAAAAACAGACTAAGTCTTGTTTATACATTTAACTGTTGATTCCAGCATTTTATGTTGAAAACAAACAGGAGAGTGTTCTTTTGCAGATATTATTACCAGTATTAAGGCCTAGTACCCATGCTAAATCGAATATTTGACAAATGGTTTTAACCTACAGGCTCTATGTAGGATAAAATATAAAATTCTGTAATTAAAATCTGATATCCCAATTTGACTTCTTACTATGTCTTGAATTGTAACACCCCAATAGAAGGCCCAAACCACATAGCCTATACTAAAAAAGGACTAGTCAATGATACAATTAGAGCCCCATTAGAACCTTATAAAGAGCAAGAACTTCTCATTCCCAAACAATGTGTGATCTCATATAACACCTACCCTTATACTTATCATATAGGGTATCACAATCTACCCCCTTAAATTCTCGACGTCCTCGTCGGCCCAATCCGTCGTAGGTGGTACTACTCAAGTCCCATATTTCTGGTTGGGATAGGCTTTGATATTATTTGTAACGCTCCAATGGAAGGCCCAAACCACATGACCTATACTCAAAAAGGAGGAATGTAGGTGGTGTATGGGATCCCACATTGCTTGGGAAGTAGAAATTCTTGCTCTTTATAAAGTTCCAATTGGGCTCTAATTGTATCATTGACTAGTCATTTTTTAGTATAGGCAATGTGGTTTGGGCCTTCCATTGGAGCGTTACAAATGGTATCAGAGCCTATCCCAACCAGAAATGTGGGACTTGAGCCTTGCTACTTACAACGAATAGGCCCAACGAGGACGTTGGGAATTTAAGGGAGATAGATTATGATACCCCATATAATAAGAATAAGGGTAGGCGGTGTATGGGATCCCACATTTCTCAGAAAGTAGAAGTTTTTGCTTTTTATAAAATTTCAATGGGGCTCCAATTGTATCATTAATTAGTCTTTTTAGAGTATAGGTCATATGGTTTGGACCTTCTATTTGGGCGTTACATGAACCCATTTAGATTTCTATTTATTCATGTTAAACAGTGAAGTCCAAAAGAAAGCTTCAAACATATAAAGCTTTGCTTTCCTACTTTTCGTAGCCATGGTGTTTCATAGTGCATACAGTGAGCAAAACTAAATAGGGCTGTACAGTTACCCAAAAGCATGGTTCATTTCACCTAATCACATACCCATAACCCATTTTTGTAACATGAGAAATACTACTTATCAACCCCACACCACACACCATGATGTGATTAATCATGTTTGTCCTTCTATTTAAACACACATTTTTAGACATCACTATGTGTGTGTTGAAGGGTAAAAATGACAAATTTTTCTTGTACATTAGTAGCAAACTACCATGTCTAAGAAAATTTGCAAATAATGCAATTTGTCGCCTAGGAATAAGAAAAGAATAATACTACTATGCCTCCTCAATTTGTTCTTTCATTTTGACCGCTCATGCATTTATTTATTTTTTTTAATAGTTAAGAAAGTGACTATTAGTGTATTTTTATTTTTTTATTTTTTAAAAATATTTAAATATGTTTAAAAAATATTTAAAATAAAAAGTTAAAAAAAAAAAGTGTAATTTGCACTGAGTGGCACACTGAGCGGTCAAAAGCAGGCGGCAAAGTAGCAGGGCTCATAAGAAAATACTAATACGAATCGACATTAATATTTTCCTACCACTTATCAAGGAAAAAACATCCTACCAAACTTTGGTTGCAAACCGCATCTTGGGAGGCGCAAAAGGGTACCCATCTGCAAAAAGAAAGCCACGATAGATACAACGTAAATTTTCACGATACGATTTTCTTCCCTAAAGTTTACTTCCTAAAACAACCACAAATAAACACGTTGAAACAACGAATACCCAGCAAGCATTCAACAAATTTGCACATTAAAGACTTGGACACACATCCATTCCAAACACCCACATATTGAAGGAACAAATACAAGAAATATATTTGACAAATTTACACCTGAAAGACTTTCATACCACACAATCACACACTAACTACACAATTAAATCACTTTAACCCCCAAATCCTCAAAGCTAACTCAACCAGAAAATCTTACTTGCACGACAAAGTAAACTCCCAACTTCAACAAAGAAAACCCAAGATGAAATACAGTAAATGTTACAATTGGAGAGAAAAGAAAAAACAAAGAGAGAGAAAGGCAAAAAGGAGGAATATGGAAACCTGGGAGTGAGATATCGATTTGAAAGGTGCCGCCTTCGTAGGGCGTACCGATGGGGCCAGGGATGGATCCGATGAGGCGGGCGAGATTGTCGGTTTTGGGGCTGACTGTGATGCCAGATGCCTCTATGTCTCTGCTGCATTCTTGAAGCTCTTTTTGCACGCGAGCGAAGTCTACCATCTTCTTTTTTGGGGGAGCCGAGAGAGAGGGAGAGTGTGCGCGTGCGTGGGCGAGAGTGTGAGGGAATTTGAAGAGGTGTGGGTGGGAGAGAGAGACCAGTAAGTACGAATTTGTTAAAAGATTTTTATTTTTTATCATTTTTATACATCATATATAATAATTTTTTATTTTTTTATTTTTTTATTCTTCTTAAATTAATTAAATTATTTTACTCATTATTTATATACTACATATTTAAAAAAAATTAAAAATTTATATATGATGTGTAGTGTGAGAATTAAGAGTAAAATTTTTCTTATCAAAATAAATGTTAAAAGAGAGACCATATACCAACATTATTTTAACATTCTTTTATCATCTTTCATATTAAATAATTAAAGATTTATTTATTTATTATTACTTAATTATTAGATATCACATAAAAAATAACTAATACTAATTAAAGACCGTAGATGAAATTTTTTTTATCTTGAAAAACTATCCCACATCCGGCTAGGCAACAATAAGAGCCTAAATTTATTTATGGACACGTTATTAGGTGAGAATAAATCTCAAAATCCATACAAAATAGAAGGAAGGGTTGATTTGGCCTAAGTATAATTAGTTTCATTGCCATTAATTTTTGACTAATACATTTGACTATTCCGTTGCGATTTTGTCTTGTTTAATCCCTCCACTTCACAAAATCCACTGGACTTCGACCCAATACCTGGCCACAAGGTCTCAAAAACACCCATGAAGCAAAGCGCATGACAGGGAAAGGTATCAAGTGACTGACGTGACAAACCAGCTTGACATCGCTTGGGCACGTTCTGGATCTGGGAACTTATACTAAACATAGCAGGAAATACGGAGAATCTTTGATCCCCTGACATGGAGACATCGACGGCTTACAACGGATAAAAGCAAGGTCAAGGAACCAAGCCACATTAATGGTACCACTACCGAGCTACACGCCGCATTAAAGGACTTTAATAGGAGGAATAGTATGGAGAGCACGGACTCCGTAGAGACAAACACGACCTGTCCCCCCAGACTCATGGTATAAATAGCAAGTCCCGAGTACGAGAAACTCTCAGTGATCCCTAGACTCTCTCACTTATTTACAAACTTTCAAGAAAATTTACTTTAGCATTGGAGACTCCCCAACCCTAAGACCGTCCTCTCTTAGTTGCCTCTTTTCCTGTCTTTTGCAGACCCAAGTTCTAAAGACCTGAGTTTTCGGAACCTGGCCTAAAGGCATGCAAAACACGACATTAACAGTGGCGTTGTTTGTTACGTGTACTTCGTTCCTGTGGCAACCCATTCCAGACAACTCAGAAGCTCACCAGTAGTGCCGATGACATGAAAGTTGACCAGTGAAAGAACCAAGTTCCTAGGGTTAAAAAGGACGTCACGGAAGAAAGATGGGCACACATTCGTGAAGAGATGCCTACTAGTGGCGGGGTAAGCGAGGTGTACCCAGTGGTGGATGACTACACCTTGCCACTACCTCCTGACTGTACGTAGGTCGAAAGAAGGTTCAAGATGAGCAGAGGCTCAGAAAGGCAAAACCAAACAAGCCATTAGAGCTTGTTCCATTCCACCCGGATCGACCAAAAGTCATGGTGAAGATGGCAGCGAAATGAAATATGAAGCCCGGGGCGCCATGCAACAAATACTCACCGAGCACCAGGACATATTTGCTTGAAGCTACGAGGGTATGCCTGGAATAGCCCCCGAAATCATACAGCATAGCCTTAGCGTAGACCCAAAGGCCAAAGGAGTGAGGCAAAAGTGCTGAAGCCAGTGCAGAAAATAGCGTCACCATAGCTGAGGAAGTGGACCGCCTGCTGACTGCTGGATTCATTCGAGAAGCCCACTACTTGAAATGGTTGTCCAATGTGGTGCTTGTAAAGAAGCCAAATGGCAAATGGAGAATGTGCATCAACTTCACCGACCTCGACAAAGCATGCCCGAAAGACAACTTCCCACTTCCCCACATGAACTTGATTGTCTACTCCATGGCGGGTCACTGTATGCTTAACTTCATGGATGCTTACTTTGGGTACAAACAAATTCAAATGAACCCTGAGTACGAAGAGAAGACTTCATTCCTCAGTGATCGAGGCTTGTCTTATTACACGACGATGCCTTTTGGGCTTAAGAACACAGGTGCCACCTATTAGCGGTAGGTTGATTCCATATTCAAAAATCAAATAGGAAGAAACATGGAGGTCTATATGGACGACCTGTTGGTTAAGAATGGGACCTCAAAGCAACACCTGGACGACTTGAGGGAGACTTTCTCAATACTAAGGCAGTACCAAATGAAGCTGAACCTGACAAATTGTGCCTTTGATGTTGGATCAGGGAAGTTCTTAGGATTCATGGTGTCATAACGCGGAATCAAAACCAACCCCAAGAAAGTTGAAGCCATCCTCAACATGGCCCCACCCTGAAACATAAACGAGGTGCAAAGGCTAGCTAGGCGAGTGGTAGCTCTCAACAAGTTCGTGTCAAGGTCCTGCGAAAAGCACGAGAATGGGATGGCGAGTGCGACCTAGTGTTTGAAACTCTCAAGAAGTACCTCACGAGCCCACCGCTCCTCAGCCAACCCTAGTGTGGGGAGACGTTGGCCCTGTATCTAGTAGTCTCCCCCTAGGCAGCCTCTTCAGCATTGGTGTACGAAGAGAATGGAGTCCAGAGGCCAGTCTGCTAAACCAATAGAGCGTATCGGGGGGCTGAAGCTAAATACCCCCACATAGAACATCTGGTAGTAACCACGCAAAAACTGCGTCCGTACTTCCAAACTCGCCCAGTAAAGGTCCTCACAGAACCCCCCATGTTGAACCCAAGGTTTCAAGCCTCATATAATTACATATCTACATATGGATTTTGATGATAACAAATGAATTCAAGCATAAAGGAATCTCAAACTCAGGTTGTCTATATAATGAAGCCAAGCACATCAATGAACCAAGCAAGAGAAAGAAAGGGAACAAACTTGCAAATGAAGCTCTTAGAGTAATTTTGTACATCTCTTGATAAAATTCGAGTTGGTTTAAGGCTCAAAATTAATCTATAATCATAAAGCATTAAATTACATTTTCCACATGTGCATGACATATTTAAAAATTAAAACTTTGAAATTTAAATTTTTCAAAGATGATTGATTGTCCTCTTTCATATGTGCAAGACATGCTTAAAAGTTTAATTTTTGAAAATTTGAAAAATGATTGATTGTTATCTTTCACATGTGCATGTTTTGTTTGAAACTTTGATTTGAAAATTTTGAAAAGTGAATAATATTGTTTTTGACAATTTCAAAAAAGTAAAACTTTGATTTGAAAATTTTGAAAAGTAAATGATATTTTCTTTGACAATTTCAAAAAAATAAAATTTTTATTTGAAAATTTTGAAAAGTAAATGATGTTGTCTTTGATAATTGTGAAAAGTAAAATTTTGATTTGTAAATTTAAAAAATGAATGATATTATCTTTGACAATTGCAAGAAGGAGAAACTTTGATTTGAATATTTTGAAAAGTGAATGATGTTGTCTTTGACAATTGCTAAAAATAAAATTTGATTTGAATATTTTAAAAAGTGAATGATGTTGTATTTGACAATTGTGAAAACTAAAATTTTGATTTGAAAAGTGAATGATGTTGTCTTTGAAAATTTCAAAAAGGTGAAACTTTGATTTGAAAATTTTGAAAAGTGAATCATGTTATTTTTAACATGTGAATTTTTTTAAATTTGAAAATGAAATTGCATATGCTTATAAATAACTGTTGAATCACCAGGGAATAGACATTGAATCACCACGTGTAAGGAGATTGCAAGTGTAAAATGTGTTCTATATAGGGAATAGATGTTGAATCACCACGTGTAAGATGATTGTAAGTGTAGAAGGTGTTCTACACGGATTCTTTGTAGCGATACAGCTCAAAAGTATAATAGGTTTATATCTCCACCTGAAGGAGATTGGATAGTAAATTTGGAAATCCTCTAAGAGTAGCTTGAGGCGAGGACATAAGTAGTGGGGTTGAATCTCATTAAAATACTAAGGGTAGGTTTGGGAGGTGAGATGAGAATTTTGTGTTTTGTTTTAAAGTTTAAAATATTATTTTTTAGTTTTGCAATTTGAAAAAATTAAATTGGGATTTGAAAAAATTGTATTGGAATTTGAAAAAGTTAAATTGTTTATTATATTTTGTATGAGGATTTGAAAATTATGTAATGATGAATTGAGATGAGATGAGAATTTTTTAGAATTCTTCATCCCCAAACCTGCCCTAAGTTTGCTTCCTCTTACCCTTACTCTTTTTATTTACTGCTGTTTCGATTTTGTTCATATTTTATATTGTGTATTTAATTTTTAATTACAACCCAATTCACCCACTCGTTTGTTAGTCACCAAGGCAACACCCCCTACAAAAGGTACTACAATGACCAGAAGCCTTAGGCCGACTCATGAATTGAGCGAGTTTGATATCGACTATGCATCGCGGAACACCATCAAAGGACAAGTGCTAGCAAACTTCATTGCTGAGTTTATCGGTTTCCCCGCAGAGAATGATAATGCACCTCTGATGAAGTCCTGACAAGTATTCGTCGACCTCTCATCTTAGCGAGCTGGAGAGGGAGTAGGAGTGCACATTGTTACATCCAAGGGAGAGGAGTACAATTATGCCATCAAATTGGCGTTCAAAATGACGAACAAAGAGGCGAAGTACGAAGGGCTGCTTTCAGGGCTAATGGTGGCTAGGCCTTTAGACACCACAAAAATCGAGGTACGAGCCTACTCTCAGGTAGTGGTCAATCAAGTGCAACGGGAGTTTGCGGTAAAAAGCAAAAAATGGAAAAAATAAAGGATAGGTTTGGAAAACATGTTTCACCTAAAATTTTCATCTTCATCTCATTTCATCTTTACACTTTTTCAAATCCCCATACAAAATATAATAAATAATTCAACTTTTTCAAATCCCAATATAATTTTTTCAAATTCCAATTCATTTTTTTCAAATCTCAAAACTAAAAAATAATATTTTAAACTTTAAAACAAAACACAAAATTCTCATCTCATCCCCCAAACCTATCCTTAGCACTAGTAAAAGCCGTTCACTCTCATTTCAAGTATTTCCAGATTCAGCAAGTGTTGAGGTAGAAAATTATAAAGCGGACAAGCTGGCATGCGCGGCTTCCGTATAGGAGGATTTCCCCTTGCTAGAGTAGACAGTAATTCAAACCGTGGAAGTGCCTACTGTAGGGATCGAGGTAATGGAAATACTACTAGGAGCCATAGGTTGGGCGGAGGACATACTCTGGTACTTGGAAACCAATGAGATTCCAAAAGACAGACACAAGGCTAGAAAGATTAGAAACAGAGCAGGGCGTTACACTCTAATTGAGGGTACTCTGTATCGGAGGGGCCACTCGGTGCCTCTCTTGAGGTGCGTCTCCCCGGAAGAAATGCAGTACGTGTTGGCAGAGATACATAAAGGGATCTGTAGGAGTCACTCATGAGGAAAGGCACTAGCCAGGAAAGTAATAAGGGTGAGGTATTACTAGCCCCAAGGCCTGCGGGATGTTGAGGAATATGCACGAAAATGTCGAAAGTGTAAAAAATACGCCAAGGTGGTCCATTGCCCACCGGAAGAGTTGACGTTGATCATCTCGCCTTGGCCTTTCGCTAATGGGGAATTGTGTAACACCCCGCTCCCCAATAAAAATATTTTAGAATTTTCAAGGAGCCAGTGTGCTACTAAACTTGAACTTAAAAACTTTTATTTTTAATAACGCACCAAATGCAAAAGATTTCATAAATAAAATGAAATTTAATAAATACTTAAAATCCAAAATAGAGTTTGCGGAAGCATTTATTAAAAAAATATGAAAGTCTCAGGTGCTTATCAGAATAATTTATTTAAACCTTAAACCATAAAACTAATCATAGCATAATCTGTCAAGGCCTTTGCCTTGCCTCCAGGGGTCAAGTCTTGTCCTGCAGTCTCATCCTCATAAATGTCATCACCTAGGGTGGTTTAAAAACATGAAAATAAACTAAAATGAGTTGAATACTCAATAAGCAATACATCATACAGTAAACATAATAAATATAAGGTTTCTTAAAAAATATGCATACTCATAAATACATACGTAAACAATATGAACATGAATATAAACTTATCTTTTATTTGTCATACGCCGATACCCATTGTTGACCCCCGTGAGTTAGGGTTAGTGAATCTAAGTAGATTCCAATTTCGTCCATGGCCACGGATTGTGGAATCCATACATAAGAAAGACATACTAGGTGCATTACCAGCATGTACGACCTGGCAATACAATATGTCCATAACATAGGTACTGTCTTCATATCATAACATAGGCCGTTACGTATCTTATCATTCATATTTCATCATAATTATACTTGCATACACATCATATCATAGATTTCAGAAGAAATCACATGCATACTTGTCATATTTTGTCATATCATATCATAGATTTCAAATGAAATCGCATTCTTTCATAAATGTTGTGATACAAGTTTCCTCACTTAAGATCATGGTTTCTCATAAATATTTTGATGCATAAATCTTCATATAAAATCATGCATGGTTTTTTATAAATATTTTAATTCATAAGACTCACATAAAATCATTATTTTCATAAATCTTTTGATGCATAACTCTTTTCATAAAATCATGGATTTTCTTAAATAACTTAATGCATAAATCTTTGCATAAAATTATGGATTTTCATAATTTTATCATGCCTTGGGTACGTAAAAAGGGACTTCCAATGGAGGGTGTACATGCATAATATTTTTATAAAAGACAAGTAGTTTACCGTACATACGTGTAAGGGTATGATCATGTTACTTACCTTGCAGCGCTAATCCACTATTTTCGACACGTAATCGATCGCCTAAAAATAAATACGTAATCTGCATAAATTTCTAATTAAATATGTGATTTTATTGAAAACCTAACTACTAAAATATCCTCTATTTTCTAAACCTAAAATCTTCCAAACACTAAATTATTCTCAAGTGTTAATCCTTAAAAAGCAAGGGCAGTTTTGCAATCTAAATAACCCACCTAAACTTCATTCTACGCATTCGGAAAAAGACTTACGTGAGAGGCGAAGGGCAGGGGCTAACCGTGATCAACTGGTGGGGATGAGCAGCGACTAGAAGTGGGAGGGGCGTGGTGGTGCTTCTCGGTGAGTTGGGCGATCACTATGCAACTGAGAGTGATGAGAGAGAGAGACAACGTGGTGAGAGAGAGAGAGATTACAGGAAGGAAGAATAATGCCGAGAGGCTATGCGTGGGGAGGATGGGCGTGAGCTTATTGGACGACGGACCTGGAGTGGCGTGAAGCATCCAGCAACGCTCTCTGTGCAAGCGACGATGACGTGGAGGAGGCTAACTGTCATGGGGTGGTTGGTTTGCGTAGTTCGTGGTGGAGATCACACTCTATTTTTGGTGAGGAAAATAGAGGTTTTTGGTGGTGGTGCAAGGAGGTTTGCAATGTTGGTGTTGGGCGGTGCTAGGCAACATGGGGGTGGTTCCGTCTTCCTTGAGGTGGCATCAGCGTGTTCTGAGTAGTGGTGTCGCCGTGGGTGATGGTTAGTGTCGTATGGGTGTGTGTGTTTGGTTTCCGTTGTAGTTCACGACAAAGGGAGGAGCGGCTTGGAGGAAGTGGCTCACGGTGGATGGAGGTTGTGTGCTCGTGGCTTACGAAGTGTGGTGGTTCTGTCGAGGTAAGTGGTTTGGTGGATGGGCTGAGCATTCGATGAGTTCATGAAAGGGTGCTCTGCATGTGTGAGTGTGTTTTGACATTGGGCGACAGTGGACTGTTCTTTTCATGCACGAGGGCTAAACATATTTATAGACCTAGTTGGTTGAGAACCAAAAGGAAAACCCTAGAGGTGATAACGTGCATGCTGAGGAAATGTTTACGATAAAGCCATGCATGTAGTGATAGACTGTAAAGAAACAGGTTCTAAACCATATATACATCTATATATAAAGGTGATAGAGAACGTTTAAAAATAAATCCTAGGGAAAGAGACATGTATGGTTGTGGTTAATAGAGAAAATCCGTTAGGAGTTTTATTATGAAAATGAAGCACAATGGTAATAGTGTTTGGAGTCTAACACTCATGAGCTTGGAGTAAAAAAAAAATAATGGAGTCTTAACTCTAGAATCAATTAAAAAAAAATCTATCCAATATATTCTTTTATGGGCCGTAACTCATTTATTGAGCCTAATAAAATTATCTGTAATTTATCCCTAAAAATATAGGATTGGGTCATTACAAATTGACCTGGTCGACCCACTTCCCTTGGACAAAGGAAGAGTAAAGTTTGTGGTGGTGACTATGGGCTACTTCACCAAGTGGCTATGGAAGACAATGGTTTGGAGGTTTGGCATCCCGCATACTAGCATATCGGATAACGGGAGACAATTTGATTCCAAGCACTACCGTAATTGGTGTCGAAAATTGGAGATCGAGTTTCAGTACTCATCCCTAGGACAACCCCAGTCTAACGAGCAAGTGGAGGCGATCAACAAAACACTAATCAGAATGCTTAAGAAGAGATTTGACGAAAGAAAATGGGAGTGGGCAGAAGAACTTTCAGCTGTCTTGTGGGCCTACCGGGTCACCATGAAGACCCTGACTAGGGAAACTCCTTTTACCCTAACTTACGACCATGAAGCGATGCCGCGAGTAGAGATCGAAATCCCTAACTATATAGTTCAGCACTTCGAGTGAGAATCCAATAATAGGCGACTGGAAGAACAACTTGATTTGCTGGAGGAAGTCAGACTGGAAGTCGAAATAAGAACCACGACCAACAAAAGATGGGTCGAGCGATGCTTCAACAAGCAGGTGTGCCCAAGAACGTTCAAGGTTAGGGATCTCGTGCTCAAAGAGATGGGAACAACTACATAAGACGAAGGAAAGCTAGGCCCTCGAGGGGAAGGCCCCTACGTGGTCACTGCCACAATCTGCCCAAGCTCCTACCGGCTCCAAGACTCTCAAAGGAAAGAGTTCTCGCACCCCTGGAACGCTAAACATCTATAGAAATATTGCTAAGCTAACTCATTGTCGTAAATTTATATTTCCATGAACATGCTACAAGCCCTAATAAAAGAGATGTTGTATTTCAATGGCAAATTTTAGGAACATAATGTAACCCACCAACAAGCTCTCCTTCAATAAAATCAACGAACTCTCCATCAACAAAATCAACTTAGTCTCTATCAGCGAAGTCAATGAAATCTCCATCAATATGATTTACATAAGTGAAATTAACGAAATCTCCATCAACAACTTACCTTCTCGCGAGGTGAAAAGGGCGAGTGTAATGCTTAAGACTGCTCTACCCCTCTCATGGAGGAGTGTTGGTCGGCCCTCGGCCACCTGAAGACAAAGACTTACCTTCCTCGTAAGTGTCAATAGGCGAAAAAGGGTCCAATAACAGGCTACCCAAACAACTTACCTCCCTATAGGATACTAGAGGGAAAGGTAAGTCTAAAGGTTGCCTTGTCCCTCCTGCACCGAAGAGTGGGACCAGCCCCACGGCTACTCGAATAACTTACCCCAACCTTCACTATGACAAAGTATGAGATCAACGTCAACTTGAACCAAATTTACGATTCCCTACGATGTCAACGGGCGGGAGTGGGTTAGTCTCAAACTGCTCAAACAACTTACCTCCCCATGAAGGATGATAGGTGAGCAGGTGGCTCAACCTCCTCTTCTGAGAGAACGGAACCAGCCCCTAAGCAGCCTGAGTAACCTACCCCGACCCTCATCGCGGTGAAGGAGCGGACCAGCCACATCGTTGTCAGAATTACCTACCCGTTGGGCACCAGTGGGAAAGGTAGGCCTAAAAGTTGCCTTATTCCTCGAGCGACGAAGTGGGGTCAGTCCTCAGCTACCTGAAGGAAAAAGACTTACCTTCCTTGTAAGCATCAACAACCGGAGTGGGTCCAGTAACAGACAACCCGAATGACTTACCTCCCTGCGAGATACCAAAAGGAAAAGGTAAGGCTAAAGGTTGCCTTATTCCTCCCGCGATGGAGAGCGGGCCAAGTCTATTGGTCGCTCGAATACTAAAGGAGTAAAGGAAGAATTTGTAACGCCCATCCTTGAGGTGGGTCTTTTTACAAAATATTTTAGAAAAGACAACGGGAATTACCATCCGATTTAAAACATTTTACTGTCCTTCCCAGGGTGCAAGACTCTACGTTATAAAATAAAATATACTTTTAGAATAAAAGAGGTTTACAGGTTAAAGGAGTGAAAAATATAAATCTTAAAATAAAAAGGTCCTTTGTACATTTAAAACCCTCATGCCTAAACCTTCGTGCTCTTCCCCTTTAGCCGTGTCCGTCCTGAAGCGTACTGCTCATTCAGTTCCCATGGGGGGAGGGACACACATAAAAACTAAAATGAGTCGAATACTCAGTAAGCATTACTTCATACCTTTAAAATATAGCAACAAAGGTTTTCAATCATGCATTCATCATTCCATACATACTATACGTACATGCATACATGCTTTCATTCGTAAACATCAGTGGATGAGGGTTTTCATCTTTAAAAATGATTTTCTTTTCTTTAAAATATTCTCTCGTCACTGCTTTCATTTCATAGATTATGTTTGGGGCAAAGATGAGATTTCTCATCTCTATCTCTATCTCTATCTCATCTCATCATTACAACTTTTTTAAATTTTCATATAAAATATAATAAACAATTCAATTTTTTTAAATCTCAATTCAACTTTTTTAAATTCTAATATTTTAAATTAATATTTTAAACTTTTATTTTAATACTATTCACAAAATTTTTAAAAATTCTCATCTTATCTCACCTACCAAGCATAGTCTTAAAGAATGTCATGCATTCATACATTCTTTTCTTTTCACTTTCATAGGCCAGTGCACACTGTTACACCCTGCGTGCTAGGGTTAGCGGTCCTATGGCCAATGGATTCGCCCGTGGCCACTGGTTGGAATCCCATTCCGTCAGGGATGCAGCACTGGGTGCACTACCAGATACTACTACCCGGTATTGCAATCTGCCCATTCATTCATTTGGGTACCCCTTTCCATTCATGTGGCCGTTACGTAGCTTCATACATTCATTTATGCCTCATGCCTTTCTTTCATTACATTCATTCATTCATGGCAGCTCTAAAGAGCTGCAGCTTTAATTCATTTCATTTGCATGAGCATGGGCTTCCATTCTTTTCATTTCTTTCATTCCTTTCATGAGAAAACGTAATTTCGTGATAAAACGTTCATTTCATGAGAAAACGTCGTTTGGGGTGAGAGCCTAAAAAATATCTTTTCGTGCCATGTCTTTTCTTTGAAAATAGATACATCGTATAGTCATCCATTCACATGCGTACAATTAATACTTTTTGGTGCATGAACAGGGGCTGCCAAAGAGGGCCGTACATACTTATACTTTAAATACGTTATTCTTGCCTTTCTTTTTTTTTTTTAAAGTGTCTGCCCTTCGAGAGGGAGAGCATTTCTTTTCTTTGTTTCCAAAAGGGAAAGCTTTTCGTTTTCTTTTTCTTATCTTTAGAAAACTCTAGAAAAGTATGAACATAATACTTACCTCGACTCCATGCTACTTTCATACCATACAGTCCATTCATGCGCATGTCAGATGGCAACTTACATGCATACATAACCTTGACGTTATTCTCTATCTAGTGCATAAGCAACTGACTAGAAATAGAGTTATGATTTACTTAGAACACTCTCCTTTTATCCCGTGCTCTTTCATGTCCTTTACTATGATAAAACCTCTGGAAACTCATTACGGTCTCTACTTCCTTCAACCTTGACATTCTACTTTGAGTGCTTACTTACTAGGGTGAACCCATGATTCACCTTAGGATTAAGACACTATGACCTTCGCCTTGTTCTGTAACAACCCGACCCTAATATTAGGCTATAGATACATTTTATGTATTTTCTTATAGCTATATTATTATTATTATTATTATCATCAGATTTTACATTTGTTCTTTTAATAAGATTATTATCATTTTATTTTTATTATTTTATTATGACCCGATTTTTACAATAGCCTAGGGTTTTATTTGAATTTAAACATTATTTCTCCCTATCTCCACCCATAAGCCTCATCCTTATCCTCTAATTAATAACTCCAAATCCTATTAGGAAACCAAGCTCTCAACTCCAAATCCTATTAGGAAACCAAACTCTTAACTCCAAATCCTATTAGGAAACCAAGCTCTCAACTCCAAATCCTAGTAGGAAACCAAACTCTCAACTCCAAATCCTATCCCATCTCCTTATGGTCGCAATACTCTTTTCCTTGCCTATAAAACCCACCCCTGGCCGAGACCTCCAGAAAAAAACATAAGAAACCACAAACACCGAAGCAAGCCATAGCAGACCGAGAACCCACCTCTCTCGTTCATCTCGGCTTCTCTTAAGCTTTCGGGCTTGCCCTAGCCACCCAGAGCCACCGTCGCCTCGTCCAGCCAATCCCTCATCGCGTACTCTTCTCAGTGACGAGTTACAACTTGAGATTCAAGAAGAAGTGCAGCAAGGTAAGTAATTTGATCACAAATTAGGATCATCACAGATCAGCTTGTATATATGTATCATTCAAGCCAGTCCTTTGATAGCCAATTTTTATGTACCACTCATGTCATACGCAAACATGTCATCCAACATAGCACACGATTATGTCATTCCGCATCATGTTCAGATTCAGAAATTATAATTATGTATGTATTATGTCATGCATCTCATGGTCATAAGACACATAAGCGATCTTAAGTTCAAGTGTAAGATAAGATCAGATCAGTTAATCAGATGGCCATTCAGATGCATGGTACCAATGCAGTTCAATTTCAGGGTGGATGTGCAAGCCACGGACTCAAGCGTGGTCCACCATAGTATGCCAGAATACTATCAGCGGCTCCCCTCGTGGCCACAGGACGTGGGGCCGGTGCACAACCTCGCACACAAGGTTAAGTGTGTTGGCTAGTCAGTTCAGTCAGTAATCAGTTCAGTCAGTTCAGTCAGTTAAATCAGAACAGTCAGTTAATTCAGATAAATCAGTCATGCATAGCATAGACATCGGTATGAACAGTCATGAATTTTAAGTTCTCAACATGAAAACTTTTATGAAAACCTTATGTTTAGTATGTTAACGTTGTGATGGATTTCTTACTGAGTATTCGACTCATTTTAGTTTGTTTTCATGTTTTTAACCACCCAAGTGAGGATGATGATTACGAGCAGACAGGCCAGGATTAGAAGGAGCATTTATTTTAATTTCAGACATTTTAGAAGAAATTTATTTTATTGCTTTTATGACATGACTTCTATTCAGTTTATTCAATTAAGTTTTTTTGAAGACATTTTAATCAGACAAAGTTTTATGAAATAAATCCTAAAATTGTTTTCTTAAATATGAGATCTCTTGCCGAGTTTATTTTATGAAAAACACATGACACTCCTAGCCTACGGGAAGGGGGTGTTACATGTTCTCTTTATTAACCATGTTCCGATGCATGACTCAGACCGACTAAGTCACACATCCCATTTTTAGACAGTACATTCCTCATTACCTTCATGTATCTTAGCTCACTCTAAACCTCATGACCATCCATACACATCACACGGCTCTAAGCTGACCCTGAGGCTTAAGCACCGTGTAACCGTAGATAGGATAGATTACTCATTATATATGGTAAATCCGTCCGGCGCATGTGTCTAACCAGATTACACACGTACCTTACCCCTTTATCACCTAAGATTAACATACCTTACATTGGTCATCGGGTCGTATGGACAAACGCCATACTCTGATACCAACCTTCTCTTACCCGGCTAGCACGACTCTTAGTGCTACCCGTCCCTTTAGACAGTTCATCCCAACACTTAACATGATAAGACTCTATTCATGACTACATCTTACATCACGCTATATAGCTCAAGACTGTTCCCAAGCTACACCGTGACCTTGTCACATCACCTCACATACATCCTAGGTCATCACCAGCATGACTTCTTGCTTGGCCAGGTCACTTCGTGACATTGCCCAGTCATGCTTCCGCTACACTACTCTGATACTTTCTAACCACTTCGCACTTATTCCCGGCCACAAGCCAGTCACATGGTGACACCCGTCGCCTTAGACTACAGGCCATATCTCAGCCACTTTGGGACACTGTTCCACAGTTCCCGACAACATAAATCAAGTTCTTCCCCTATTAACTACGCAACCACCCTTATCTTTGCGACACGCCATATGGTGTATCGCTGCACCTCATGGAGTACACTCCACGTAATTCCCTTCACAACACTATGCCACATCACCACTACAGGACACACGTCATATGGTGCATCGTTCCATCACATGGAGTACATTCCACGTGTACTCCCTTCACAGCACTACGCCACATCACCACTACGGCACACACTCCATATGGTGCATCATTCCATCACATGGAGTACACTCCACGTGTACTCCCTTCACGGCACTACGCCACATCACCATTACCGCACATAAACCACAACCACACGTCATAGCACAGCCTACAACACCACACAGCACACTTCCCATCTACGCCCTACAATTCACATCACAGTCCACACTACCATACTACACAGCACACTCCACAATACTAACAATACAGTCTACAACCTAGTCAACTAGCTAACATCTAACATAATTAACCCGTGCGTAGCTCGCTAGCCGTCACAGCGATAACGTCGGGAGTGTCGTAAGTGGCGGCTAAACCGCGTATGGTGGCTATTTAGGCGTTTGGATAGCTAAGTGTGGTCTTGGAAGGGCCTATGGTGGCCTTGGTGATGCTGGCAAGGAGCGTAGCATGGCGGATCTGGCCGTGTCCAATGACGGTCAGTCACGCGAGTGGCTGTCCATCACTTGCAATGACTAACCACCACATAAAATGGTGGTTTAGGCTTAGGGCTAGGCTCAGGGAGGTTGCTGGTGGAGCCATAGAGGCTCGGTGGTGGCGGCACAGTGGTGGAAGAGGAACTGCCGTGCACTGTGAGGGAAGGAGAAGTCGTGGGAGAGTGAGAGAGAGTGAGGAGGCATGGGTGGCAGATCGGGCTCGTGGGTGGTCCGAATAGTTTCATGGTGGCCTAAGGGTGCCGGAGAGGGTGGTCACCAGCTGTGGGTGGCGGTGCACGGGGGTGGATCTAGCTTAAAGGGGGCGGCGTCCGTGGGAGAGTCAGGGAGAGTGAGCCTGCATGGTGGCTCGACTGGACGTGGGGATGTCTGTGGAGGGGCGGTGAGGCTCACCGGCACATGGCGGCGCCGTGCTAGGAGTTGGAGGACTCGGACATGGGTATTGTGCAGTGCAAGCCGAGAGGGAGAAAGGGAGGAGAGAGAGAGATCTGGGGGAAAAGTGAGGGAGAAAGAGAGAGGGGCTGGGGTTTTATCCTAAAACCTGACATCTGGGAATCTATAAAATGATTTAACGATGACCCTTAAATACTGATTTGAAAATGCGTAAACAATAACTTAATTAAAAGCACTGAGAGGAATTAAGATAGAATATTATTTTAAATAATATTCCTTCATCATTTATAAAATGATGAAGTCTTACTTAAAATATTTAAGAGAATAAAACCATTAAAGTAATTAAAGATTACATCATTATTTAAATCACATAATATTTTAAATAACTGGAATCATTTACATAAAATGATTCCCACAATTATAATATTTTTGGAGCTCTTCAAAGATATTATAATTGAGTTATTTAAAATATGCCTTATTTAAATAATAATAGGAATCTTCCATTTAAATACATATAACTTTAAAACATAAAACTAGTTTTATAAATTACATAGTATCTTTTAAAACACGCCATCGAACGCATAACGGGACTCTTAGACACTAGAGAGAAGCGGACAGGCTATCGCATCAGACATAATTGCTTACGTCAGAAGGAAGAAAGGAGCAGGGTATTACAGAATTCCACTCGAACCTATTTGATAGGAATTGGCTGGGTAACTATAAAGGGATTTTCCCCGCTTCACAAAGCCCACTGGGCTTCGGCCCAATACCTAGCCACAAGGTCCCAAGACAACCCAAGCTAGGTGTGTGCCAGGGAAAGGGATCAAGTGACTGATAGGACAGACCAGGTTGACATAGCTCGACTACGTTTCGGACATTGGAACTTGTATCAAACATAGTGAGAAATATGGAGAACCCTTGATCCCCTGACATGGAGACATCGACGGCTCACACCGGATAAAATCAAGTCCAAGGAATCACGCCGCATTAATGCTACCACTATAGAGCTACACGCCATATTGATGGCGTTGTTGCAGAGCCACACCGCATTAAAAAACTCTGACAGGAGAAACAGTATGGAGGGCACAGACTCCATAGAGGCAAACACGATCTATCCCCCTCCCCCAAACTCATGGTATAAATAGCAAGCCCTAGGTACGAGAAACTCTTTCTGATCCCTAGACTCTCTCACTTATTTACAAACTTCCAAGAAAATTTACTAACTTTGGCATTGGAGACTCCCCGACCCCAAGGTCGCCCTTTCCTAGTTGCATTTTTTCCTTTCTTTTGCAGGTCCAAGTTCTGAAGACCTGAGTTGCTGGAACTTGACCTAAAGGCGTGCGAAACACAACATTAACAAGTTGATTGGACACGCTTCACCCAATCAACACGGGGAACCTCTTAACCCGATACTGTAAGTATTTTGAAATCACATCATCAAAGTAATCAATAATCATAATGAGATAACATATACTTTCATGAGAGAAAGAGATTGAGAAGTAGGAGATGAATATTGTGAACATACCCATAGACATTTATCTCACATTACTAGCATAGTCGTAGGAGTGAACCTACTTTACTAGTAAATTAAGAGCTCATTTAGGGAGTGAGATAAGATGAAAATTTTATAAATAGTAGTAAGATAGTTTGTAAATATTAGTGAGATAGTTTGAGTTGAGTAATTTTTGAGTTTTGGTTAAGGGAAGAAAAAGTTGAATAAAAAATATTATAAAGTTAAACTATTGTTAGAATATAGTTTATAATATTATTTTTATTTAGAGATTTGAAAAAGTTGAATTATGTTTTATTTTTTGTTTGAAAGTTTGGGAAACTTGTAATGATTAGTTTGAAAATTTTGTATTTGAATTATGTTTGGGAAAGAGATGGGATGAGATAAAATGAGATGATATGAGAATTTTGGGATGAGATATATTTCCAAACAATTCATAATACTATAGGTTATGCTGGAGTTGTTGACTCTTTTGTCGATAAAGACTCTGAGCTTAGCCTTCTCCTCCCCACAGAAAAAAAAGAGTGTATCGAAATACTTAGCGATCTCAAAAGTAAGATGGAGATTGTTTGTTGAAACGTCTTATATACGTGCAGTGCAATCAATCACGTTTATGATAGTTCTTGCCTCTAATTGGCTTAAGGAAAAAAATTTGTGAATCTTGCATGCATGCTGGATTGAAGAATGGTAAAGACCGGTAGATTGATGGGACAAGACACACAAGTCCATGCAGTTTGCCTCGAAAACTATATCTCCTTATGAAAATCGCCCACATGGCATTAGGCCTTACTTCCAGAAAGAGAATGGATCGAAATACTTAGCGATTTCAAAAGTAAGATGGAGATTGTTTGTTGAAATGTCTTATATACGTGCAGTGCAATCAATCACGTTTATGATAGTTCTTGCCTCTGATTGGCTTAAGGAAAAAATTTGTGAATCTTGCATGTATGATGGATTGAAGAATGGTAAAGACCAAGTAGATTGATGGGACAAGACACACAAGTCCATGTAGTTTGCCTCAAAAACTATATCTCCTTATGAAAATCGCCCACATGGCATTAGGCCTTACTTCCATGGTCAGATGTATGGCCTGTGGCTCTTTCCCATGTGTGTTTCTATTGAGACATCATTGTTGGAGTACGATCTTCGGCGTGTCACTTACTACCATCTGAGCACTCATATGCTATTTTTGGGCGTGTCAATCCTTGTACTTTGTAGTCTATTGCCCGATTGGACTACTCCTGCGTTACATGTTGCTCCCTCGAAGGTCTCGGTTCCCTTCTGGCTTTATTCGCCTTACGCATCATTAGTTCACCTTTTGCTCGCCTAGTATACAATGGGTATTCCTTTGGTTTCCTTGATCGTTGCTCACCCAAGGTGATGTTCGACTTGCTTGCTTGCACTTTACATCTCATGTCTTCACTTGCCACAACATGTTGCTTGCCCTACGATATTTTCAGCTACATGTTTTCCACCTGACTATCGTGGTCCCACGTGTGTAGGGAGTTCCTTCCATCGAATTGGTGTGGTCCTCACATCCTCCCCTCCTTAATAAGAAATTTCATCCTCAAAATTGATTTACTGTAGCTCATAGTTTCACATGGATGGCTTTAGTTAATCCAATGTAGCTAATCCAATATTTTTGGTAAACATCGCTACAGGATCTTCAAGACGAGAAGGACCCAACCATATCAATAAAGTCGTAAGGTGGAACTCGACGGAGATCAAATAATTGTTGAGCCTTCAGTAACCATCCAATGTGGATCAAGCTTGCACATTACCCTCAAAGAGTGGGTTCTCAACATGCTGCAGGTCCAGTGAACTACCTACCTAATCATTAATTACAATGCATATTAAGTAAATCAGAAAACATACTCAGACATGACCTACAAGACATGAAACTAAACAGTTATTAAGGAGCTAGCTTCTTCGTTTTCGGAGTGGGCTTTCTTGCAATTGAAAATTCTCTTTATTCAATCAAGTGGAATATAGTTAAGATGAGATTTTTTTTCTCAATATTCTTTGTCATGAAAAGGGTCAATCAACACAAAATTAGAATATTTATACTACAACATAACTTCATTGACTATTCGAGAAGCCACTCTACCAAATACATAAAGTCACAATTTTCTTCTACAAATTCTTCATCTCTCTAACAGATTAAATACCCATATAGGAAACCTTTGATAACTAACCATAGCTAACATTAACTCTTGGCCTAGTCTGTCTGCACTTAAAGATTGTTGGAAAAAATATGAATAATAAAATATATGTGCATACGCTTTATAAACTAGAGAATCAGTAAAATAACAAGTAAAAATTAGAAGGAAAGATTAGCCTAGTGTTGAGGCACATTGTGATGGATGCTTTCCTTAGAGTAGATTATGTGCCTCTAAATCTTAACATGCACTAGACTTCTTGACAGTCTACTCCCAAGATACAACAACGTCGATTCTCGTTAATCTCATTTTCACTGCACACAAAAGGAGATATTGAAACTGTAACAGCCCGCTAGAAATTCATTGGTGGAATTTCTATATGCTTGAGGAATCTCATTGAAACACCATAAGTTTTCATCATTCGACCATTGCATAGGCTTTAGTCTATCAGTATAGCCTAAGTTATCACTCATTATGGTGCTATTAGTGCGTCCTTATTTATTTGATGTAGTTAGAAGTGTCAGATTTAGTTATGGTCTACGTCATTAGACTCAGTTGATTATTTAGGATTTTATGGCATAATATCTTATTTTCATAATTTTGGATGAAACACCTATTTGAAACTGCAAAATTATTTTTAGGAGTACTTTGGGGTTGAATTTTGGTAAACGATTTTCACTATAAGTTAATATGAATATTTAGGATTTTTTAGTACTAAGTTTATTATGTATTTTTTGGAGTGAATAGTAATCTTGATAAGCGCACCAAGTGCAGTGTTTTCAAAATCACTGTGCGGAATGTCCAAATTAGGTTAGAGAAGTTTTATTTATACACTTAGCAAGATCTTAGCCACACATAGTGAATAGTATTAGATACTTGACACAAAGAGGAACCATGAGTTGGATTATGAAGGAATCAAAGTGTGAGACCATGCCACCTAAGTGAAACCCTATTCTTTTTCATCTGATTTTGTGCCAGACCAAAGAGGGGTTCATCCCTAGTGAAACCCTAAATGATTGGAATCCAATTGAAACCCAGAAAACTTGGTTGAAACAGAAACCCTAAACGGTTTCCCCAAACCCTAAAGTTGGCCTCCAAACCCTTTTTTTATCCGATTTCTAGCATTGTGTTTAATCACTTGATTAAATCACTTTCACATGCTATTAATTTCTCAAATTCTTGTTATGACATCATTATACAACCTTTTAAACCTTGAAAATTTAATTGGGCCAAGAAAAATTGAATTTGGGGTTGATAGCATCTCAAACCCTAACCAAACCACCTTTAAACCCCAAATTGAAGCCCACTTGGTTGAGGCCCACCAAGGCCCAAAAATTTGGCCACCTTGGCAAAGCTTCTTGAAGAATTTTCCTCACCCACATGGCATACCATCCACTGCCATTGGCTGGACCCAATAGTGCCTTGATGTGAAGGAGAAATCCACCACATTAACTCCCATATCTCATAGCTGTTGTAGGCAGTCTTTTCCCCTCTCTATTCTCCACTTTATGTCACATAGGCACCTCCAATCAAGGGTCATTCAAGCTCATAACTTCACCCTCCAGAAGTATAGAGTCGTGAAAGTCACTCTTTCTTTCACTTCACCACTTCTTCATCACGTTCTTAGAGAGAAACTCAAAAGAGCTCTCTCGGGCAGATTTCTGTGTCTTTTTGCATGGAGCTTTTCAACCCATTGTAAGTATTTTTGCACGATAACTCCTTCATAAAAGTTATTCATATTTGAGTCTAGTTTCCGTGTATATCCTATTAGTATTATTCCATGCTCGTTTGATTGGTCAAAAGTATTTTTAACCATAGAAAGGTCATTCTCGGCGTTAAATTGGAGAGTATGTTATATTTTGGAATTTTTGACGAAGCTAATGGACATATCTTGGTCTGAAAATTTTATAGAGTCTTGTTAGCATGTGTTTATGAATTTTCATTGAGGTTTTATTGCATGACTAAAGCTTTTGATGATAGATTTCCTTAGATCTAGAAACTTGAAAATTGGAAGTGGAAAAATAGTTTCTGTTTTGAGAAAGTTTGAATATTTCGTGGTTTAATCTTACTCCAAAGGCTTTGATGTTTTTATGTGATGATTATAAGTCTCTTATTTGCATGTTAGGATGTTAATTTGAAGATATTTAGTATTATTTCCAAAGATATGATTTTTTATGCAAAAGGATTTCATTTAGGCCTAAGATTTGATGTTGTTGAGTTAGATCCATGTTTTATTAAGTTTTAGCCATGTGATTTTAAGTTTGATGGTTGGATATTCTCTAAGACACATTTTAAACCATGTGATGTTTTAGTTTGAAGATCTCATGTCTTTAAGCCATGGATCAAGAGATTTATCAAAGTTAGTTTAGAGAAAAGTTTCTGTTTTTGGACTAAGTGTAAAACGAAATATTCCAAGTGTTGTTTTGTGATCTTTTATGACTTTTGTTTGATGATTTAAAACATGGTTTATCTTAGGATGATGTTATGAATATGTTAGGAGTAAGATTTGAATTTTTTTGGAATTCTTGGATATGTTGTTATTAAGGTTAAAATTAGTGATTTAAGGGTTTACTTTAGTTTGAATCTTTTTACAAGAAGTTTAGTGTTGATGATTAGCTTTTCTTAATGGATATTTTAAGTGTGTTTTTAAACATAGGATAAAAAGATATTTGTTGCAAAAAATTTGGTTTGATCGTGAGTTTTTAAAATTTGAAAGAATTGTAGCGAATTAATGGAAATATAGCCTATGTAAGTTTCGACCTTATAGAGTTTTAATGGTTGTGGATGATTTTAAATTTTTCTGAATTAATACTTGAGTTTGGGACAAAATTTACATGAAGAATGTAAATTTTGGTAATTTTTGCAGTTAGGTTGTGAAATCCTTAAGTTAGGGGTAAAATGGTCATTTTCCCACATGTAGAGGGTAAAATGATAATTTTACTCTAAGTTGTCTCTTTTCACATTTCTAATTGTTAGTAATTGAATTTCTAACTTTTAGAATACTCTCTTACAGCTTCTCATGTTTCACGCTTTATTCTTGTAGAACGCGACTATCGAGGTAGGTTAGCTTTTAACTTACTATCAGTTTACTGCGTATGTGTGATGGGTAAGGGAACTACAATTATGTTCGTATGTTGTTATATATACCATGCCATCTCATGTTTAAATATTGCACGAATTATTCTGTCACGAGATACTTATTTGTTATACAATATAATCTGTCGCATGTTACTATCTGTTACAAATATGTCACATTACGTATGTCATCTGTTATATGTATGTCATGTCACGTAATATTCACTATCACATGTTATGGCATGTTACGAAATATTGTCTGTTATATGTTATGTCATGTTAGGAAATATTATCTATTACATGTATGCCATGTTATGCAATGTTGTCTATTACATTCATGTCTCAAAGTATGTCATGTCTGTCCTCCTATGTTTACGTCACATTACGTTACATCGAGATTTCTGTCTTTTTGTATTCACGTCATCCTGTCTCGAATACATTCTGTGTATCTCGAAAACAATCTTTTAAGTTATTCATGTCAATCATGACCCTAAGCGCTAGGATAGGGTAATATCCTAGTGAAACTCATTTGTTCACGCTGGAGTGTCTAAATAGGTGTGAAATTCCTTGGGTTGAAGAAGTACAGTCAACAGGTTGTGAATGGGGCCTAACTAGCTGGTCATCGGAGCGTGCTAGGCACTAACGCCGATGGAGCCATACTTTATTTTATGTGTGTTCACAGCAAGTGTGGTACAAACAATTCATGGGGCCACAACAACTGTGGAGCATGAAGTATGGGGCCACAACAACTATGGAGCATACACTACGTGAGACACAGCAATTGTGGCACGTAGAATACGTGGGGCCACAACAACTGTGGAGTACATATTAACCCACTCACAACTGGTATAGATACTTGTGTTGTGATGCGGTAATCGGCAGGGACACACGGCTCAAGGGGACCTGTGTAGCACCCATATGGTCACTTTAATGATTAAGTCTATTGAATAAAATTTCAGGTTCATGTATTTCACGTTCAAGTGATGTTTAACGTTATGTTACGTTCAAGTTATGTTCACGTCAAGTTTCAAGTTTATGTCACATCAAGCTAAGTCTCAGTTTCAGTTCAAGTTATGTTAGCTCCTGCATGTTATGCCAAGTCACGTTATGCTTATTATTTTATGCCATGTTATGTCAAGTTATGCTATGCTTATTTACGACTTTGATTATGCTTTCATGTTTTTACTGCCATGCATGCATCATTCACCTGTGTAGAAGTTTCCTGTTAACTTGCTAAGATTTGTAATCAAATCTCATCGTGGTAGTCCCAACTACCATTCACCCCGAATGGTAGACGATGTGTTAGGATTAAAGCAGGGAGCGGATATGGGTAGACTGGAGGAGGTTGACTCGAGGCCACAGACACGACTCGGAGCATGCAGCTTCCAGAGTTAATTTTTTTTGGACAGTATTTTGGCCTCGTTGTCGAGTTACTTGAGTTACTCGACGAACTGGCCCAATATTGTATTTTGGTAATGTAAATATAGAGTTTGGTCTCCCATATTTTGAGATTACAGTCTTCTGAGACTCGTGCTGTAATCGTGAATGTTTATTTTGATAAGTATGAATGGATTACGCTTTAATTACTTGGGATAGTATAATTTTGGTGCCTAGTATTGCTAAAAAAAAGAATTATCCGCTGCGAATATTGCATAATGCTAGATGCATGTTAGGAACATTGCATCTTATATGTCATGAACGGAGGCAAGTAACCTTGTGTTGCATGTCTCGATGCTTCAGATGTTCATCCGATCCCAAGCAGAATCTGGGGGTGTCATAGAAACCCAATATAAAATAGTCAAAGCCCAAAGAAAGAAAGACAAAATGAAGGTTGGAGTGTTTCTCTAACTTTCTAGAGAATTTAGAGTTTGAAAATATGTGGGTGGTATTCTTTATTTATAGAACATGAAATGGCACTTGTGAAAAGTCACAACTAAAATGAAATGACACTTATGAGAAGTTACAAATTTTTAAATTGTAGAGAATACATTAAAAAGGTTTCTAATTCACTAAAGGGCACAACCTCTCATTTGTTAGCCAAGCGGTTATAGTTCCTATCCCCAAGAGGCATGCATTGGTTCAAGTCAATATGACACATTTTCAATTAAATCTTGACAACCGAACCGACACATTGAACAATGATTAAATATTTTAATCATTCTAAATTTAAAACCAACAATCTACCATCTGATTCAAATATTTTAAAAGATAGAATATAAGAGATTTATTTGGGCTAAGTATATGCATAAAAAGAGGTAGCTTGCAGCTTTGTACCTAGTCTTAGCATGTTTCCATTTAAAAGATCCATGGTGAACTAAGTCTTGAACCATATTCTTTTAACTTAGGTTTCTTCACACCACACAGGATTCCTATGAAGGTGGTGCATAAAGGTGGTGCATCGTATCTTGTATTCATGAATGCTCTAGGGAATAACCCAATTACCATAGACTGCAACCCTACAGTCACTCTCACGGAGGTGAGTCCTCCAAGGGTACATGCAATTCGATACCTTGACTTAGCCTTGGACTCATTCAAAGCATTTAGATATTCCTTTGCCATTGCATTTGTATCACTCACACCTACTGATGGACCAATAATATATATTTAATAATAATATCCAGTCACTCAAGTAGTTTTTTCTTCCCTTCGAACCTTCTTCTTGAGATCTCTAGTCTGAAAGGTTGGGTTGCCACTACCAATGATCTAATTAATGGGCTTCAATCCAAACCCCTTGATGTGCATATAACCTTCAACTTTGCTAGTCCTTTCGTCGAAGGATTTACTAGGAAATTTTCTAACTTTACATATTCCTAAGTCAATTATATATTCTTTATCAGATATCTTATCGTATAATATCTAATACTTAGATGTCTACTCTTATGATTAAAGTGTTTATTATTACAAATACTTAATACACCCTGATTGTCACAAAGAATAGGAATAGTTCACATTAGCTTTTTAACTAGTGGAATTTCTTATAATAAATTCTTAAGCCACTATACCTCGTGTCCGATAATATCCAAGGCTATTAATTTAGCCTCCATAGTAGACCATTAAATCATAGTTTGTTTGGAAGATCTCAAGCCATACTTGCTCCACCAAGAGTGAAAATATATCCACTCGTTCCTTACAGTTTACTATATTAGTTATCCAACTATCATCATTGTATGCTTCTAATACAGTGGGATACCCAAAATAATGGACACTATAAGTCATGGTTCCTTTCAAATATCTAATAATTCTACCCAATGCCTCCCAATAAGAATCAATAGGCCTACTACTAAATATGCTAAGTCTATTTACAACATATGAAATATTAGGTCTAATAGAATTAGCAATGTACAATAGCATACCTAGCAATATAGAGAGAGAAGCTCCCCCTTCTCTCTAGAAATCCCCAAAGATCTTAAATCACTGGGGGGAGGAGCCGAGCCTCCTCTCTCTTCCCTCTCGTCTCTTATCACCTAATTTTCTTTTTATTTTTAAGTGATTTTTCATGGCTAAGGATGGAGGAAGTCCCATCTGTTGCCTTCTGATGTTCGGCGACCACCACATGCCCCACCATGGGCTTCCCAAGGCGCCAATCTTTCAGACGGGCAAAGAAATTCGCCGAACAGAGCAGCGCGTAAGCCACACGCGCGACCCAAAGTTTCGGGCCACAAGCGCATGTAACCCACACGCCACTATGCTAAGTGCTTTTTAGTGCCACATGCAGCTGTTCTGGGTTCAGGACCACCAACTGTTTCAAACCAGATGGTCTGCCATACCTCTAGGGTGGCGTGTGGCCCTCACACGCCACCACAGCTACTACTTGTGCGTTTTTAAGTTCCTCAAAGGTTAAAAATGCAGATCTCACTCTTCCTAAGATGCAATCCGGTTTTCCCATTGTATTTTTACTTTTTGCATTGTCTTTACTTTTTCAAAAAAATAAAAAATCAAAAACATCATCTCTTCGGACCTTAGTCCAAAGAGTTGTGTCCTCCTCTCCGCTTTAGATGGAGTGTGTGGTTTGGTGCACCCTACTTTGCCTAGTCAAGATAGGGGGCTTCGTTACCTCTATCATGGACAGAGTTGTGCTATCTTTTAGATTTAGATTTTTAGATATTTGTAGTCTGGAGTAGACCATGTCAGTCACGGAAGTGTACTGGGAAGCTATTAACGTTGTAATTTGCTTATATTGTTTGTTTCAGGTCAACTTTGTAATGTTCGCTATTAATGAATGAATGAGTTCTGCGTATCAAAAAAAAAAAATAGCATACCAATAATATGAAAATATCTCAGATGTGACACAAGATCTCCTGGACTCTTACTTAAATGTAAACAAGGATTAAGAGGAGTACTAATGGGTTTGTATATGAATCTCTCAAACTTCACCCAAGGCACAAGAGGCATGCATAAGTCACAACTAAAATAAAATAGCACTTGTGAGAAGTCACAACTTTTTCAATTGTAAAAAATACATTGAAAAATTTTCTAATTCACCAAAGCATAAGAGGCATGCATAAGTCACCATGACACATTTTCATTTAAATGTTGATAAGCGAACTGACACATTGAACAATGATACTGGTTCACATTATTTTTTACTTAACAACAAATATTTTAATAATTCCAGATTTAAAACCAACAATGAAAACATTTTGAATAGCACAATTACATTACATAAACTACATTAACATATAGATATCTAAAATGGTCCGTCTCTAAGAACATTTTTCATTGACCTTGACCTACACACCTTCTTGTCACTTGTCTATTCTTCTTTGGAAGTTTATAATGTCTCATGGATGACTATTGGCAATGCCCATTGGGGGTGTTCTTTGGCTCACTACTAGAGGTATTCTTCTTTAGCATTGTCCGTTGGGGAGTTCTTTGGAATTGCCCATGGCATGCATTATTTAGTGTTGCCCTTTGGGAGCATTATTTGTTATGGCTTGTGAGGGAGCTTCTCGAGGCTAGTTCGAGAGTTTATCGTTGATAGGTAAAGTGAATCAAACCCTTTGAATGTAAATTTGTCAGTAGAATTAATTCCAAATTACGTATGTGAAACCTAAGTCCAATGGTTTATTCTTCAAGCTTTCATTCGGCCAAGATGTTGTCTTATTGATTGAGACCAGTTGGTGAAATGCACTAATTGTTGGTCTCCCCATTCTCATTTGTCTATTTGGTGTTTTGCCTTGCCTTTGTCATCAACTGAACTTAACAGTCTATTAGTAATGTTGCATAAATGTGTGGCTGATGGTGTGTAGTCTTGCACCATATATCCAATTTGTGCAAGCTCTTCATTCAGATGCCACTTGTACAAGTAGATGGTAGAATGCCTTATTGATCCAAGGTTTGCTAGGTAGGTGTGAGGGCCTCACGTAATGCAAAATGGGATAGACCATTCTTGAGGTTAAAGGAGAGGCAAAGATGAGGAACACTCCAATAGTCTAAGGAATCAGTAACAGGGAGACATAAAGTGTAGCTTGTCCAACATCTAGGCGAGCAAGCACCTTGTGAGAGGCTGGCTGACATGTCCCAAAGCAAGGTGGAGATGAGTGTCTCAACCATGGCGAACGGGCTAGAAAAGCCACCTCCTGTGAGGATGAAAACTAGGAGTCAAAAAGATTGGTGAGCTCGGGTGAGATACTGGTTATCGGCCCAAGGAGAGATAGGATTACTCACCCAGGTGGAGTAATGGTCAAGGACTAATCCAAACCAGACATGGAAATTTTCCAAGATAACATAGAAGGGCTCAAGAAAGCAACAATGTCACACATAGAAGCCCACACTCCATCCGAAATGTCATATCCGGAGTAGCTCTGCAACAAAAGGTGAAGTCACGACTGGTTGTGTCGTCTGGACTCAAAAGTATGGCCTGACGCCACATGGAGAACTCTCATTCAAGGAAGGACTAAGGAGTTGGTAGATCGTAAGAGTGTGTGGACCATAACTTGGTCACTTGTCATCCTATAGTATGACAAGACAATGACGATGAACTCTTATCCAAGCATACTTGGAGTTAGAGATACGTTAGAATTGACATCTAACAATCCCACTCTATTTAAAGAACTTAGACGTGGGACAAGATCTCACTTTCGAGACTTTATTCGCTAAGGAGCCCACACTCCATTTGAAATGTCATATCCCACTCTATTAATTTCCTAGACACCATTGCTCGGCACGTAATTGGTTTAGGACCACTTGCTCAATACCTCTACTTAGCATGAGAGAGTTGAGTTCGTTTGCTCAGTAGCATACCTGTGCTTGATTTGGTGCATTTTAGTAGGCCCAATGGTGTTTATAAGCGACGAGCCATTTTTCTTGCCAAGTCGAAGATAAAACCAAGCACATTAATGTGTAGTTATTAGTAATAAAATTTAATGGCCAAAGATTGCTAAAAGAATGTTTGTGATTTTTCATGTGCCTTAAAAAAATAAATGGTTCAGCTTATATGGCTAGATGTTGCTCGAGTCATGAGTATCATGTGTACGTTGACTATTGTGTATTTAACTTGTATGGGGCGTCCATGGTATGGAGTACGTTGTGGGCAAATTTAGGCCTCGATTGGATCCTAGAATGCATTCAAATCATCTCAGTTTGGCTCGGATTTAGACCTACTTAAGCATCCAAACACGCAAAAGTGCATCAACTGAACATAGCTTTGTCTGGGTTTATACTATTCCATGATGGAACAACTAGCTAATACAAAAATGAATTTGTCACACACACTCTCTCTCTCTCTCCAATGATTCCACACAGTATTGGACTTCTTCCCCTTAAACCTTTGTAACGACAAGTGTGAGTTTTTTTAATTTTTCTCTTGCACAAAATTTTTTGGATTATTTATTAAATAATATGTACACAAATAATGGAATAAAATATAGACATGATACTAATGTCTTTTTATTGATAATTATTCTTTTTTATTTTCTATAAATCTTTTATTAATAAAAGATTTAATAAATTAATTACTCAATCATTACAACAACTTCTCAAGCATTGATGGGACTCATACATTTTTCAACTTCCCAACACTACAAGAAAAAATACTTGTTACGGCATTAAATATTTGTCACAAAAGAAACCGACGCAAACAGCCACTTTTTGCGACAGTTACAATGTCGTCGTTGAATGATAGCGCGAAGCAACTTCTAAAGCGCGAGCGAACAGTAAGTACTCTATTTGCGGCAACATTTCATATATATTACGGCGACTTTATCGTCGCAAATAATGGAAATTAATCGCGTCGACTATTTCCTTCGTTAAAGTGGATTTATTACGGCGATTTTTTATAAACGCCGCTAAAAAATTAAACCAGTATATTTTTTCCCTATAGGTGCCCCGTGCTCAGTCTTCCCGTTGCTTCCCACCACCATCGTCCTCCCTCTGTTATTTTCCTTTCAATTTTCCCTTTCCAAATCGAAGACGCCTTCAAACAATTTGCCTTGTGTGGTTTGTTCCCCGAATCCTAAGGTAGGCATAAGAAAATCTCGAGCCCTTTCTCCTTCCGTTGCTTCAATCTGTAATGTCATTCTTAGGGTTTAATTGTATTTTCTCGAATTTCTTGTTCTTCTCGAGTTTACAATCTTATCGGCACTACATTCCTTCAAATATTGTCATTTGAAAGACTTGGAGGAAGGATCCCACCATTGATGATGGAAAGCAGAGCTCGATTTGTCGGAGGAGCAACAGTGACGAATATGAACTCCAGATGAATGATTAAGGTATTTTTTTTAATTGTTTAAAAAATAGTGAATATTTAATACCCTATTTGCGATAACCTTGATGCATCCAATTTTCCCTGCATGGAGTTAATCATCAAACCATACACGGATACAGACCTGTTGTGAAATTGTTTTGATGTAATGAGGAACGGTTGGGTTTGTATCATTGGGTTGCTGTAGTTTTTTTCCCCAGCAGATCAATTCTTACTTCTAAAAAAGCCAACTATTCTTAATTAGATTATATAAAAGGCAACGAATATTTTTAAAAATATTTGGTGTTTTTGCCTTGTGGGTGAAAATATATATATATGAAGAGAAGAGGGGGATAGATCATCAGTTGTATGTAGCTCATCCCTAGCTACTCTCTAGTTGATTGGTTTGGGTACTTGTTAATTTGGTTTGGTAGAAATTAACCTGCATATATAAATGATAAAGATCCTACGTACTATAGAGCATTTTACACCATCAGTTTGCACAATTACTTAAAATAAAATTTTCATATTTTGAATATTTTCTAACGTTGATCAAATTTTTGATGTGTTTGGATTAATAAAAATTAGTTTATTACGAGATTGGTTGTATTTTGATCCCTTTTAGATTTATGGAGAAATGAGCTTTTGCTAAGATAGTTAATTAAAAAAGAGTAACGCTAAACCATTTATCTGGTATCTCTTACAACCAACCGTATTGAATGTAATATAAGAATATGCGCATATAAGGATAGGCACGCGTCCCTTAAACACGCTTCCCCTCTTTTTTTACATGAGTTGATTAGGAAAGCCCCTACTTACCATGTCGCATCTCCCCACCTTATCCAACACTAAAATCCTCTCAATTATGACCCACTTTACCTTCTTCTAAGAATCTGTTTTGCTTCTAGTTTATCCACAAAAGAATAAAAATAAAATAAAAGAATCTTCTTAGAGAGTCTTCTTGCTTCTTTTCTATTATAATAATGCTATCATGTGGATATATTCACTGTTCCTCTTCTGCAAATACCAATATTTGTTGTTTCCTGGGGAGAATACGTCATAAATGAAAACGACTCCATCTCATAAGATTTGTGAACCCGAGAAAACTGCCAATAGCTCGATCTTTGTCTCATAAATAAACAAGTTCCTAAACCACTGTGAGAGAGAGAGAGAGAGAGAGAGAGAGAGAGAGAGAGAGAGAGAGAGAGAGAGAGAGAGAGAGAGGTGCATGTAAAAGCAATGGTTTAAGTTTTGCATAGAGAAATAGATATATTCTATTGTTCTATTATATAAGATGAAGAGGTTGTTTATAGTTACATCATTGGCCTCCTTACATTGTCTATGAATCGTTAAATCAGGACTTAAACTTTTGCTGCAGCAGGCTAATATATATAGTTGCATTTGTAGGCGTAGGCAACAAGGAGTTTTAACTCAATTTTGATATCGACAAATCCATTATCTTCCCCATCTGCATGACGAAACCCATCACCAGTTCTAATCCAAGGCCAATGTGATCCGAGTTCTTTGAAGGCTAACTCAGCCCAGTTCTAATCTGGTTTGGAATGCTTTCACTACATATAGTTGTTGGTTTAATGATAACATGATTATCAATTATAAGTTTTGCCTTTTGTTGTCTATTTTTGTTCCACTTGTTATTGTCGGTTGGTCTTGTGTTGAACTGACGGTGATATATGTTTTATTTATATGATAGACAAATTAAGCATACATTTTTAACAGTACATTGTAATATTTTTGCTAACATTGTATGTAATGGCTTTTTCAGTGTGAATGTATATGTTTTCAGCTCATAAGCTAATTACAAGAGTAACCATTAATCACGTTTCCTGGCCAATACGAAAATATAAGAACTTCTCATGTACAAAGAATCGTTTCAATCATTAGCGAGCTAGGCTAGCTAGTTAGCATACGTTCATTCACAATTTGCTTGCAATAACTTCCAGTTCATGACGCAGTAATCATGATTGATTATATATGCTTTTCCATGCATACTCATTTATAAGTTTCCCGTCTATATATATGTATGTACCTATATATAGTAGTACTGTATGTTTTCAATACTATTCTACTTTGTCCTTGGTCTGATTCTGTACTGTTTTGTTCGAAGCAGTACTCCATGCAATTATGGTTACTCGATCATGTAATTATTACCAATTATCCAGAGCGAAGTTCATTTATCAATCATCAAACTAGCTTATTAATATTTTTGATGGGTAATAAGTAGTATTATTCCAAGTAAATAGGCATAGCCAAGTACATAGGTATCCAACAAATGAGTATACCTAAATACAAAGCAAGCATGAAAACAAAACTAAAACAAAGCAATACAATTATTTTTCCATCTCTAACAAACCTTCACCCAAAAAGTTAGACTACTATAGAAAAAAAATCCTGAATTCCCCCATAGAACGTTCACAATCATCAAAACACCACCCATTTCTTTCTAACCATAAACACCAAAACAAACAAAGGGGATAATTTTCCTAAATTCTGCACTGCCACATGCATCCTATTGAACCAAACCAGCTAGCCAAAAAGTCCACCACACGTGAAGGCATCACCCAATCCAAGCCAACCCTCCCGAGAATCTCGTTCCACAATTCTGTCACAACCTCACAATCAAGAAAAAGATGGTTAACAGATTCGTCATCTGTTTTACACAAAAAAACCAATCGATCACATATAATCTTTTTTTCCTCAGATTATCTGTGGTTAATATTTTCTCAAGAGTCACCAAATTAACTTGGAGGTGAATGCAATTTTGCTAGGCACCTCAGTTTTCCAAATGCTTTTCCAAGGGAAAGCTTACTGCACCATGACTGTTTCTTATAATAAGATTTCACAGAAAATATGGAATTAAAATCATACACAAACAGCTGCCTGTCTTCCCTATTTAGATCAATCTTCATAGCATATAGTTTAACAAATAACGTTCAGCAGCTTCACACACTTCCCAGTCTTGCAACTCTCTATAAAATTCTGCATTCCAATGTAGCAGATTATTAGAATTCAGCCCTTACGTGCCACTGCAACCCCTTTGTTTCTTGCAAACCTAAAGAGATTAGGAAGCTAAGGTGATCTTGTCATTAGCCTAAAATTACTTGGTGCTTAGCATTAGTACCTTTTTAATTGGGAGTATATAGTTATGGTCTATTAGTCTCTGATGAGGATACTGTCTTCTTCTGCATAATGTATACGAGCTAGCTAGGGCAAATACTTTCAGAGAAAATGCATGCTTTAGATGAATTCATTAACTGTGTATGACTATATCCATGTATAAGGCATGCATGGAAATGTACATGTTCAAATCATCTAGTTCTATTGGCTTGGCAACTAGTATGGGTTAAGCTATCCATTCATTAATGCACAGTGCATGTTGCACTGGCAACTTGTTAAGAATCTGATTGTTACCCACTAAGTACTCTGCCTAACCTGCACCGTTGAGCAGCACTATTGTTTAACTAAGCTTTCTAGACCAAGTAGTTCCTTCCATAACCTCCAACATAGTCCGAACGATGTTGTCTATTAGTGGTACTTAGCATCGTATTGTTTTCCACTATGTACTCTATAGCAAAACCAAGTACCATACTAGGTACCATATTTAATTAACTGTTTGCTCTATTTTGTGCAGCAATTTACTACCCCCTTGCCTAGGGTAATACGCCTCATCTAGATTCTAGTTCGATTTCAACCACTGGGAGGTTATCTTTCCACATTTTCTTATGTGCATGGTATGAACTTCATCCACCATTGAAGTTCATTTTCCCTTAACATGAATTTGGACCGCGTGGGAACACTGGTGTGTAGCATTTTCTCCCACATTCATTACTACTCCACACCTTGATAACTTCGACTCTTGTGTGTAGTATAGTAAAGATGTTTACATACTCAAATATACACTGCCCTTGGTGCATCTAACTTGTTTAGTTACTAGTTACCTAATAATGTCTTATCATTCTTTTTAGATGGACAAAAGTTGGATGAATTTAACCGATAGACTTCGATCACCTGCATATGCCGAAGGGGTTAACCAATTCCTCACACTAGCACAAAACCATGCAATGGGAAGTTACCACATTCGGTGTCCATGTCGTATCTGCTATAATAATCTCTTCCTGCCTATACTTGATGTGGAGAGTCACCTATTCATCAAAGGGATTAATCCAAATTACACCCAATGAATATTTCATGCGGGGGAGGAAACACAACATGTGAATGACGTGGATGAAAATCTCGAGTCTACTCATGAAGACAACTACATCAATGACGTGGACCATATGTTAGATGACATATGGGCGGGCACATTCTTTGATGTTCCTCAAGACAACACTCCATTGACAACTCGGCGATCCATACCTGAACCTTTACAAATGTCATCTTTTGACCAGCTATTAGAGGATGCTCGACGTCCTCCTTTTGACAATTGTACAAAATTTTCAAAATTCTCATTTGTGGTCAAGTTTCTACACATTAAAACACTTGGTCATTGGTCAATCAAGTCATTTGCTATGCTCCCTAACTTGTTATGGTCTGTCTTTCCTGATACTGAATTGCCACAGTCATTTAAGGAGGCAAGGTCACTGGAGCGAGGTTTGGGCTTCAAGTACCACAAAATTCATGCGTGTCCCAATGACTACATATTATTTTGTAAGGAAAATGCTGATAAGAATGAGTGCCCTAGATGTAAGGCTTCGAGGTGGATTTCAAATACCCATGGGACACAAGTTATACCTCAAAAGGTGTGGCGTCATTTCTCGTTGAAGCCAAGATTGCAGTGGCTATATATGTCTACAAAGATAGCAGGTGACATGAGATGGCATAAAGAGCAACGAACAACAGATGAGACTTGCGTGAGGCACCTTGCCGACTCTGATTCTTGGAAGACATTTGCTAAAGACTATAGTTGGTTTGCGGAGGATGCTCGCAATGTTAGGCTTAGTTTGGTAAGTGACGGCTTCAATCCCTTCAACAATATGGCTAAACCTTATAGCATATGGCTAGTGATTCTCGTACCGTATAACTTGCCTCTGTGATCATGCATGAAAGACTATTTTTTCATGACATCCCTCATTATTCCTGGTCCAAAATCACCAACGAATGACATTGATGTGAATTTGCAGCTGTTGATCGATGAATTGCTTGAACTTTGAGAATATGGGATACCTACATATGATAAGTCCACATCGGAAACATTCATGTTGCATGCTGCTTTATTGTAGACAATCAATGACTTCCCTACCTATGGGAATCTTTCTGGGTGGTCAACTAAAGGAAAACTCACATGTCCATCGTGCAATGAGGGTACCAAGGCATTTTGGTTGAAGTATGGTCGGAAACATTGTTATATGGGACACCATCGTTTCTTACAGCCTGACCACATTTGGAGAAAGAGAAAGGGTCTGTTCAACGGTAAAGAAGAGCACCAAATGCCACCAAGACCGTTAGCTGGCTCAAATATCCTAAGTCAACTACATATGCTCGGGGATGTGCAATTCGGTAAATCTTGTAGAAAGAGAAAATGCACTGTTGAAGAGTTGAACTGGACGAAAAATAGCATATTCTTTAAGTTACCTTATTGGTCAACACTTATGTTGCGACATAATATAGATGTTATACATATTGAGAAGAACATTTCCGATAACATCTTCAACACTTTATTGAACATTCCTAGAAAAACAGAAGATAATGTCAATGCATGGCGTGACCTAGAGATTTTGGGTATAAGAAAGGAATTACATTTGAAGCGTGAAGGTGAGCGGTTTACAATGCCACATGCATCTTACACATTACATGGAGATGAAAGGGCTAAATTTTGTCAGTGGCTGGCGGATGCAAAATTTCCCGATGGGTTTGCTGCCAATATCTCGCGTTGTGTTTTTGTACGTGATTGCAAAATTTTTGGGTTGAAAAGCCATGACAATCATGTGTTCTTGCAAACGGCTACTTCTTATCGCAGTTGGGGGGTACTTAAGAAATGATATAGCCTTGGCGTTGACTGAACTTAGCAATTTCTTCAAAGAGTTGTGCACCCAAACATTGGATATAGATCGCCTATCCCAGCTTCAAAATGATATCGTCATCATTTTATGCAAATTAGAGATAATATTTCCTCCTTCATTTTTTGATGTCATGGTCCACCTCGCTGTCCATTTACCTCGCGAGGCCATGCTTGCTGGTCCAGTACAATATAGGTAGATGTACCCATTTGAGAGATATCTCAGAAAATTCAAGTGGTATGTTAAGAACAAAGCACGCTCAAAAGGTTCAATAGCAGAAGCCTACATTCACTTCGAATGCTTGACTTTTTGCTCTATATCTCGAAGATGTTGAGATGAAGTTCAATCTAGTGAACCACAATGTTGATGGTGGAGAAGATGATACAATAGATGGATTCTCAATTTTCAATCAGAAAGTTCGTCCCTTGGGTATAGCCTCTCAAGAGCAATTAGATCATAAACTCCTAACCTCAGCCCGTTGGTATGTGCTTAACAACTGCACAGAGATTGGGTCCTACTTAGAGTATGCATTCCTGATATCTCAATTTTCTACCTCATTTTTTATTGAGCACTACCTACCTATTATGTTTCATTTCCCCACTTGCTTACTTATATGGCTTGGCCTATTCTGTTCTGTTTGCAGAGAGCACTACGAAAAATGTAAGCAAGTGAACCCAGGGGTCTGTGGATTGCACGCATCAAAATGAGTTTCCAACATGGTTAAAAGAACGTGTAAGGAGGACTTGCTCTCTTTTGGGTACTTAGTACACCCCTACTATGACTACAATGATGAAACTATAATAATTGATTTTGTTAAAATATTGTGGTAGGTTAAAGACTAGCGTACTATCAATCCACTTGATGTGTCCATTGATCTATATTCGTTAGCTTTTGGTCCTGAGTCCTAAGTTGCATCATACGCTGCTTGCATTATAAACTGAAAAAGATTCCATACTAAGCAGCGTGAACTACGACAGCGTACACAGAATTTGGGCGTGTTGGTAACTGGTGACCATTAGTCTAATAATGTAGACTTCTATGGTGTTATCCATGATGTCGTCAAGTTACACTACATGGAATGGCGTCGTGTGTACTTGTTCAGATGTGAATGGTTTGACGTTGGTGATCCAAAATGAGGGGTACAAGTGGATGATCATATGACTAGTGTCAACGTGGACAGGATTTAGTATAAGGATGAATCATTTGTGTTTGCATGCCAAGCTTCCCAATGTTTTTACATAAAAGATTTAAGGGTTAGAGGTAATTGGTATGTCGTTCAAAAGTTCATCAATAGGAATGTATACGATATTCCGCTAGTGCCAATGGTGTCAGAAGATAATGATGGCGAGTCAAGTAACGATAATGCCTATCAAGAGAATGAATCCTCATATGATTATGCACCTGTCTAGTGTCCTACTTTGCCTGTCTCAACTCCATTAAGTAGGACTAATGTAGAACCTAGACATATTGATGCATGAGAAGTAATGGATACGGATAGGCATGGCATGCAACAAGCAGAATTTATCGACGATGGTGAGGTTGGATCCAGTTCAGATGATGGTTATGGTGATGGGGAATATTGAGATTAAGAAGATTTATCCACAGATGAAGAGCCTATGTCATAGTAGAACATTGACTGTAAATAGCTGGATGGAAGGTAATTAGTCTATTTTTTGTGGTTGGTATGTGGCCATTAGCCACAAACAGGGGCAAAACTAGGATTTGGTACATGGGGGGCGATTAGCAAAGTGTGTCGTATGTATGGGTGAATAGTAACCGACATTTAAGGTAGCAAAGTGTGTCACCTACATTTAATATTAACCATATAAGGTTGTTATCTAGGGACAAACTAAATTATTAAATCCACCCATCTAAACCTCTCACTTGAGCTTCATCGTACTCAAGTGAACGATAAAAATTAAGATAGAAATACTCATGTAAGGTTTTTTGAAACAATTGATAAAAATTAAGTAAACAAAGATAAACTTTTTTGTTGAATCTAAGATTGAATATTGTAAAGTCTATATAATATATATAGAAATAGCTATGTGAGATTTGTTGCATTCACTCCTAATTGTTAACTCGATGGTAGTATATATGTATTTACAAACAAAACTAATCCAAACAAGCTAGCTAGTGGAAGACTTGAAAGGAAAAGTATAAATAAATAGGAAAAATGAGGTTGTAAATTTACCAAATAGCTTATAAAAAGAGACCAAGATATTTTATTGCCTCTTATGAGATGTAAAAAAAATAAAATTGAGAATGTGAAATTTTATTAATGACAAAAAATAGGTGTAAGTATGCAAAAATTATTAAAAACTAAAAGAAACCTAGACAACTAAGTACTAAATGAGATTTTTGAAAATGTTTTTGGGGGGCAAATTATCTTTAAATTAGGATATCTTTAAAAAAAACCATATACACCATATACTAAAATATATTATTGAAAAGCGCCCCCCCAACCATCAACGTAGGTCCGCCCCTACCCACAAATATGTTCATGTACACATTGTAAATGCTGTAGTTAGTTGTGAATCCTCATACTTCCAAACATTGTGAACGCTTAGAAATTTCCAAAACTGAATTGGGGTAATGTTTGTTCAGGGTTAGCCTTCAAATGTGCATGCTGCCGGGAGTACTTAGCACAGAAAATGATGTATTTTCTGGTAATAGATATGTGTTTGTGTTGATTGCGAATTAAGAAGCAAATAACTCACTAACCATATCTTTGTTGTATATTGCAGGCGATAACATGTTATTAAAGTTCCTCCAGCCATATTGCTTTAGCCGTACCGAAGAGCTGGTGGACATTTTGTCTAATTATAATATTGTGAATGTGATGTACGAAATAAACGTACTCCCCCTCAAAGAGAAAATGCAAGGCATATAGTCGTTTTTAATTTAGCTCATTTTCTCCATTACCTCGAGACGAGCATATCGAAAATTCAAGGTATAGGTGCTGATTTTGGCTCGGAACAGCAGGTTATAGCCTGAAAATGACTTTTGGTAGATGAACACAAGTTGATTGATTTGTGCATGTGTAGATATATTGCATTACAAATTTGTGGCAAGGTTCGTCAACTGCACTAAAAACACAACAGCTTTGCAATTTCCAGTTGGTGCAAAAGTTTGTTATGGAGTCTAGACTTTGATGGGTCTCCTTGTAGTATGTAGGAATGTTGCAATTTCCAGAATGTATACTCAATTAATTCTTTATTGGGAAAATGATGTGGGATATTTTTGCCAACAAGTGAGTTACTGAAGATAAGGTTGTGTAGATGTTTGAATAAATAAGGTAATTAACAACAATATAATTGCAGCAAAAATATATTATTTGTGGCACTGCTGAAGATAAGTGCTTCGTACTCAATATAAATTTGACTTTGTCAAATTTGTAATTGAAAACTGAACCAGATTGACCATGTCAGCCGAATCTTTGAGCATCAATTATAACTACACAAATTGATCTACTGTCAAGGTACTGCAAAAGGGTTGAGTAGTACCCATTATCGTAGCATTTTTTTTCTAAAGACTAATATTAATTTATTGAAGAGGGACTGCCCACTGGATATGGCAAATTAAATATGATAAAAGATAATTTCAGATTTTCATAAGGGAGCATTAACCCACTAATTTGGGTTTGACGTTGGCTGGTAATTTAACTAATCAACTATTGCATGTATATCTCGAAGCATTCTCATCTGGTGCCTTGTACTCTCCAAATCTCTAAATTTTAGGAAATTTATTTAATTTTTTGATAAAATAAGCACTCCATCTGGTAGGGGTGTTCATCCGGGCTGGATTTTTATCCGGCCCGGTCCAGAACCCGGATAACCGGGTTTCGGTTACGGGTTTCAGCCCGGATTGTAAACTCGCATTACTCTTAACCGGCCCAACCCAGGCCGGTTACGGTATTACACCCGGGTACCGGATTTTAACCCTAGTACCCGGTTTTAATAAAAAAAAAAAAAGCCTAACTCTAACTCTCCCCCCCGCTCCGATAATATTTTGTTGATTCGTATCTGCTCTCCTCTCTCTCTCTCCCCTTCGAGCCATGAAACCCTAGCCGCTGTCTCTCTCTCTCTCTCTCGCCGTCGCTGCAGGCCGGACTTCCGATCGGTAAGTCTCTCTTCTCTTTCTCATTTCGGTAAGTATCTCTTCTCTCTCTCTCACTTCGGTAAGTCTCTCTTCTCTCTCTCACTTCGATCACTCTCTCTCTCTCTCGAGCTATAAGCAATGCCTTTGAACAAATCTTATGTGGGTATAGAGTATATGCAGTTATTTTTCTAGATCTGCTCTTTTTTGTTAAACATGGGTTTTTTTTTTTTTTAAGTTTTTGAGGGTTTACGTTTTGGTTCTTCTAATTCTCATGATTTGTTGTTAAAAGCCATATAAATGAATGATCAGAGATCTGCTCTTTGTTATCCCCAAAATGATATCTGCCATGTGTATCTATTTTATTGTTCTGTGCTTTCTTATTGTTGATTTGTATAAAAATGTATTGTTTTGTTATGATCTGTCGGCATGTTCCATGCCAGTAGAAGCTCCTTGTGATCTGTACTCTCTAGCTCCAACCAAATCACTATTCTATGTTTTAGGATAACAAGAGTTGGTCAAATTAAAATTTTGGGGAAGATTCAAGAAGACATGTATCTAATGGGCTTGATATACATACAAAATTATTTGTTCTTTTCGGCCAGAAAGATGCATCTTGAGGAAGGAGGGGAGAAAGAGCCTTATATTGGCTGGTATTCTCTTAGAGCTGACTGTAAATTTTCTGCTCCCCACTTCGCGAGGCATTTTCCCAAAACTGCTGCATCCAATATTGACATGTTTGTGCTTCATAGAGGAGTGGTTGGGTGAGCCGCATCTCCAACTAAAACCACATTGTCTGGCTATGTAACTGCTTCTAGTAACTTTTGTTTTTATTGTCTCTCTCTCTCTCTCTCTGGTCTGGAAATCTTGCAGGGTAATGTTGTGCCATTTTGATTATGTATGCCTACCCCTCCACTATTCATATCATTAAGGGAGTGTTTGTTTGATTAGGTGAGCACTTGGTCCAGAACATGCAATTATTGACTCCCTTCTGTGGGTAAAATGAAATTTAAGAAATTAAGTTTCTTAGTTTGTGACACAGATTATCAGCTCCCGCCACACACAAAAAAAGAAACTAAATATTTGCTAATCTTTGTGGCTGGTTGCTCTGGTATTTTCCTACTTTGGAGAAAACCACGTACATTCATATGTAGTATACATAAAAATGACCATAGTTTTTTTGTTGAGATTGCACATATAATGTGCCAAATGTTTCTTCACAAAAAAATAAAGTCATGTAATGGGTCGATGTTAATACTAGCACACAAATTACAGCTCTGTTTAGCTGAGTGGTTTTCTTATTTAATTACCACATTTGATAGTCTTTGTTATATTGATGCATTGCTTAGTAAGTTAGTAACATGCAGTTTGACTCGGACAATGCATATACTATTCTTTTATATGGTGGCAGTGCCTTGTTGCCCCTTGGTTAGCATCGACCAGTGTCAGCACTATTGATTCTATTCCACTAGTGTGTATTTTGTATGTTTTTTGGGGGAAGATTAAAATTTAAGCTAGCAGCAACTGATATCTTGTTTGTACTAATTTTGTGATTTTGTAATTGACGTATGTGCAGAATGTGCAGGATCTCTCAGAGATCACTTGAAGTTGCTACTTGCCCAAATTATTTTGTAATTCATATATTGTAGTTTTGTAAAATAATTCATATATTGTAGTTTTGTATTTTACAATATAATGTAATGTGTAAATAACAAAATAGTGCAATATGTAGTGGATTGCATGCATTTTAGTTTTTCATTTTTATATATTTTTATTATTCTGGAAAATGTTAGTATTATGCTTTTTAATGATGACTAAGAAATTTTTTTCATAAAATATATGCTCTTATAAAAAATTATGATTTTCAACACATTTTTAGTATTTTTTTAATAAATATAGAAGAATTATGCTTATCAACATTTTAATTATAGGCTTTTGTAAAAAAAAAAAAAAAAAAATTATGCTAAACCCTATGGACTTAAAAAAAAAACCGGGTACAACCTGCAACTCGGATTTCCGGGTTTTAAAAACCCGGATCCACCCGGGTTTCAGCCCGGGTCTGATTCGGGCCAACTCGGTCAGGGTTCCGGCCCAGGTTTGAAACTCGGGTTCCGGTCCAGGTATACCTGGGTTCCCAGGTTGGAACCTGGATGAATACCCCTACCATCCGGTTCCCTTATTTTGAGGTATAGGTTTAGGATGTTAACAGTGACTCCCTCAATTTGGGGAGTAACTATTCATCCCATAAATAAGTTTTTATATATATTTTATAGGGAATAGTTAAAGATATAGAAATAAAGTAGTAGAAATAATAATAAAGAAAAAATAAAAAAAAAGATTATTTTAATAAAATAGAGAAATGATAGAGAATGGAATGTAGGAAGTTTTTTAAAAATGAATAAAATTTAGGAGAAAATTATAGGAAACATGATTTCTAACTAAAATTTAAAAGAAATTATAAGAAACCGGAAGTAAATGATCTTGGGGGAAAAAGGTAGCAAATAGAGGGAAACTTATTGGCGCTGGAATGAGGAGCGGGAGAAACAAGCTGTTTGATGGATTTCAAGGGTAAAACTGTAACTTGATCTCCCCAAGACAAAAGAACCTCCAGGCTAAAACATTGTTAATTCTGTTCAAGTAAATATCAGAAGTCCCAACCGCGTGATGCTTCAAGGTGCATGTGTTCTCTTCAAGTCCTCTCTCTTGATGCTGTGTACCTGAGGAAAGATCACAAAACTCAAATGTTCTAAGGTCCATGAAGAAGGAATGCAACCCTGCTGCTGCTACAAAAGGCTACTCTATCAACACTGCAACAAAGGGATGTGCAGCCACTACGCAGTAAAAGCTGGACCAGCAGCCACCATGATAAAGCATGAGGAACCTGCAGCATGCTTTTGGTGCCAGGATGATCGTGTTGCTGCTGCTCTACCATTTATGTACATTTTGCAAAAGTGATTGTATACTGGAAATAGAAACTTGTCTTTTTTCTCTTTCCTTAATCTTTGTACCCATCTGCACTACAAGAAATCAGGTCTTTTTCAGCGCGTAAAATCGTCGAAAATACCCTCCAAAATCGCTTGTTTTACTCTTTCTCGGCGATTTTAAAATCGCCGCACATTCGACGATTTTAAAGTGACGATTCTGAGAATTTTCAGCGATATCAAAAATTCGTTAGGAAAATTTTCATTTCCGGCGATTTTTACTCGCCGCAATAGGCCTAAAAAACATCGGAATTAGGGGTCCCGGATTCACACTAAATCGCTGATAAAGGTCAATTCTTTCTCAGCGATTTTCTAAAATCGTCGGTATAATCTATTTGCTGCGAATAAATATCGCCGCTAATAGAATTTTTTTCGCCGCAAATACTGTATATTTGCAATGATATTCTTTTTCGCTGGGAAGTACATTATTAGCGGCGACACAAAATCGCCGCAAATAACGTAATTGCAACGTTTTTATATTTTGCAGCGACAATTACTCGCTGCAAATAAGTATTAGCGGCGATTTTGTACCGCCGCTAATAAACTTGTATGTTAAAAAAAAAATGCAGAAAACAGAATACTACACATATCCTATTCAAATTCAATCTAAAAAGTACTTCCTCCATTCATTCAAGTTAGCATGGAAATATCCATTCATTCAAGGAAAATTTTACTAAGTAGTATATTAACATGGAAACATCAATACTAAGTAGCTAAAATATTAACATGGAAACATCCATTCATTCAAACCCAAAAATTAAAAGTAGTATATTAACATGGAAACATCAATATTAAAAGTAGTATATTAACATGGAAACATCCATTCATTCAAGCCCAAAAATACTAAGTAATATATTAACATGGAAACATCCAATCCATGGCTCTACACATAACTTATTAACTTCAAACTAACTTTAATCACTAAACATCCAATCCATTCATTCAATCCATAAGCCATAAAACTAAACACAATCTGTCCAACATGTGCAATACATTCACATTCAACAAGTGCAAGATTCCATTCCTTGTAACAAAAATAAAGAAAAAGGGAAGGGAGTGGTACCATGAGGAAGAAGGCTAGAGGATGGTCGGTCACTTCTTCACCATCATGCCCTTTCTTTATAACTCTTTTTTTGACATCCAGAAGTTTGATTCCTGCTGCCACTGCACTAAAATGTCATGTGCTGGACAGAGCATGTATAGGTGTATGTGCACATGCATATATGCCACTTCAAGTGCCTATACTGAGTAAAATAAATATACATACCCATATAATGGTTTGATGCTCCACGGAAAAAATGCTATCGAAGACACAAACTGGTAGGAAACTTAAGCCTATCTTTCAGTTGGTAGGAAACTGCTGTCCATACATGGTGGGCTAAGCCCTGCATGTAGTGAGTCCACTAGAGCTCTTGCAACTCCAATTTTCGCAAAAACTCGTGCATAACCATAAACCTGAAGTTCACATACATCACAGATATACTTTAGAACACTTGCACTTTAGCTTTAGCACGAGACCAATTGAATGCAAAAAGCATGTAACACCCAAAAAAGCAAGCTTGGTTAGTCTAGTATCCGGGATTCCAAAGAACCACAATAAGGGTTCAAAGCCCACTCTCACACAAGTTTACCATTGAGAAAGGATATTTATGTACCTTCAAATATTTTATCGATCAATTTGTTAAGGGCCTACTTCAATGACCCATGGTATTATCATAGTCAACTGTTTATGTTTTGTCTTGAATGTGGCCAATTCTGGAATGATGCCATTGACAAAACTAATACTAGAAACTTGAAATGGGATGAATTTATTATTATTTTTGTTCTTAACTGTTACTTTGCATGAAGTTGATATAACATGAAAAACTGATAGTCTCATACTTCCAAGTAAAAACTGTGGAGGAGTGATCAAATGGGATATTTATCATACATTGAATTGTCTCTTGGTAAGCTGTGAGAATGTATTTAGCTTATTTCGAATATGGGACCTCTATGATAGATAATTGTAGAGGAAATGATGCTAGAACTAGTTGTGGAGGAGTGATATTTAAACATTCAAACATTCAAAATATTATTTAGTTTTGATAATAGATACTATCATAGACTCATAAGAGAGTAAATACATTAAAAACACATTATTATCATCATTTTAAAAGAGAGAGATCAATGAAAGATCCACATGAGTCCTTGAGTGCAATGGCATGGGACATGTATAATGAACCAACAGCTAGTAAATAGTGCTGAACTAAAGAGCATACATTGAGAGAGAGAGAGAGAGAGAGAGAGAGAATACATTGGTGCCATGAACCATATTTAAGACATCATTAGGCAAACCAGCTTCCATTGCCAACTCTGTGAGAATTACAGAAGCCCCTGGAAAAGAAAAGTACACATTACTTTCAAATAGAAGCATAAGAACCAATTGCCTTTCCTTGGATAATATGCGCCCATGCATATTAAAAACTACAAAAACTTTAACTTAGCATGAGTTAGCTAGGTAAGCTAGCTATATAATAAATAATGCTGTTTTGTGATATATATATATAACATTTGTTGAGGAATAATTAGAAAATATTGCAACTGCCAAAATAAACAGCATAGTTCCAATAAATATCGTTTGCATAAATCACACAGCAGATTTTCTTGTACCAATCTCTCTAATCTAGAAATATTGCCTGAACACAGCTGAAGGAAGGATAGGGTCGTACATCCATGATAGCAGGATTGGTGTCTTGGTAGAGGTGAATTGTGAGACAGATTTTGTGTCCCGGGGTGACATTTTTAAGGAGCTGGTTGATGATCTGGCCATGCAAGTGGCTGCATGCCCTCAGGTGCAGTACGTCATTACAGAAGATGTTCCAAAATAAATTGTGAACAAAGAAAGAGAGATTGAGATGCAGACGGAGGATCTATTGTCAAAACCAGAGCAAATCAGATCAAAGATAGTTGAAGGGAGAATCACAAAGAGGCTCGAGGAGCTGGCATTGCTTGATCAGCCATACATCAAGAATGACAAGTTGGTGGTCAAGGACTGGGTGAAGCAGACCATCGCAACCATTGGAGAAAATATAAAAGTGAAGAGGTTCGTGCGGTACAATCTTGGAGAGGGCTTGGAGAAAAAAAGCCAAGATTTTGCTGCTGAAGTGGCAGCCCATATATATATATATATATCATATATATATATATATGATATATATATATATATATATATATATATCATATTTAGCAGTCTTCAAATTATAAGAATGACCTAACATAAATTTCTTAGTTCTAGACAACCATTCACCCATTTTTTAACATAAATTGTTAATAAATACTATATAATCAGCTTTTATTTTCCTTGGGGGGCTTTTACAGAAACATATACCATTATACTAATTAGAGGACTAATTAACAGTAAACACATGCATGTTTGGACAAAAAGTATTAGGAAATTAAACATGCACACAGTCAAGAGAACAAAAGAACTCTAACACAATTGCAAAGTAAAATCTTCTCAAACCCAAAAAAAAAAATCCAAAAGCAAACAAAACCCTATGTAAGTAAGAAATAAATATTTCATAGAATTTGAAGGGGTAAACACATACAATCATTCAGATCCCTAAGACAAAGGAATCTTTGTCAAATATTTTGTTCTTTTTTCATAAATAAACAAAAATGTTCTAATCTTCTAACACAGTCAATGAAACACAGGCTCCATTCAAATGTTAGGCACAAAATCTTTGATTTCATTTCCCATTGTATGCAAAGTTGCAAAGTTACACTTTTAGGGGGGAAGGCACAGTAGCTATATTTTGGTGTTGCCGTCAATTTGATGTCTGAAGTTCTAATTTAAGAATTAACGCCCAAAATTAGGTAATCTTATCAACATAGCACTTCATCTAGTTCCATCAAAGATCGGGGGAATCAAGATCCAAACAATTTCTGGTTCTTTTCTTCAACTTATCACCCCCCCCCCCTCTGTACAAAAAATTTCAACCCTACCCATCATACAAAACCCCACGCACACAACCCCAAATCAACCAACATCATTTCCTCACTCAACCCTCTCTTCTCTAAAGTCTAAACCCTACCCATCATACAAAATAGAGAGATGAGAGAGAGAGAGACGGTGGGGAAGAGATGACCTACCGACGAGGATGAAGTGCGTGGTGGAGCAGGACCGAGGAGGCGTAGAGGTCGCGGAGCATAACAACTCCAGCCCGTCGGCGTTGTGTATTCACACGGAGACTTTAGAGAGAGAAACAGAGAGAGGGAAAGATGCGGACATCGTGAGTGAGAGAGAGAGAGACCCCGGAGAGGAAGAGAGAGAGAGGAAGCCAGTAGTCCCCCGGGGGGGTGGTTTGCGAAACAGAGGGGAAATGAGAGGGAGATTACGGGCGGGAGGGAAAAATGAATTACATCGCGCGAGCCGTAGTCTTAATTTCAAAATCATCTTTCACGGCGATTTTAGTTCGCCATAAAATACCTTTTACTTTTTGCAGCGATTTTAAAGTTAAAAAATCGCTACAAAAACTAACTTTTACAATTTCATCGAAATTTTATTCGCCACAAAAAGTTACTTGACTTTTTGCAGCGAATAGTTTCGTTGCAAAAAGTAAAAAGTGTTGCAAAAAGGCATTTTATTATTTGCGGCGATAAAAATTCGCCGCAAATAATAAAAAAATCGCCGGAAAAAGCTATTCAGAAAACTGGACGAAGTTCAATCCCAACGATGTGAAAATCGCCGCAATTAGATCCTTTTTGCAGCGATTTTATTTTCAACGGACATAAAATCGCCGCAAAAAGCGGTTTTTCTTGTAGTGCTGGTTTGTACAATATATAAAGGGGCAGTGTGTAATGCAGAAAACAATTAATGATTTTGGCCTCAGTTGCTCTCTCGATTTGCTCTCATTCCTTTTCTCATTTTCTCCTCTCAAGGTGCAATTCTAACAGCGGGTCTAACCTGCCCTTTCATTCCTATCATCAAACATCATCTTCACATTTCTCTTCATCATCTTATTTGTAGCTTATTGCTCCCATGGCTGAGGCCAAAACACAACATAAACCTTCCCCATCTGAGGACCCTAGCAGCCCTTTCTTCTTGCACCATAGTGATAATGCCAACACTGTGGTGGTCACACCTCACCTCACAGGGCCTAACTACCTTTCTTGGAATCACTCATTCACCTTAGCCATTTCCATAAAAAACAAACTTGGTTTTCTGGATGGAACCATTAAAACTCCTGCACTCACCAACACACTCTATGTGCCTTGGTTCTGCTGTAACAACTTGATCCTATCTTGGATTCTCAACTCAATTTAAAAAAAAAATTGCATCTAATGTTCTATATGTGAGCTCAGCCAAAAAATTTGGGATAAGCTTAAAGCCAAGTTTGCACAACCTGACAATGTGCGCATCTATCAACTACAACAGCAACTAGGGTCCATTAATCAAGGAACACAATCCGTGAGTGACTACTTTACCCAACTTAATGTAGTGTGAGAAGAACTACACAATTATAGGCCACTACTAGGGGTGTAAATTTAAATCGGAAAACCGGTAAACCGGTCTGAACCGGATCGGACCGGACCGGTTTTACCGGTTTTGAATCGGTCCGGTCCGGAACCGGTTCTTATAATTCATAAACCGGTTAGAACCGGTCCGGTTCCGGTTTTAAGATTTTTTAGACCGGACCGAACCGGTTGATATAAAAATATAAAAAATAATATTTTATATATAAGTTTTATACAAAATTAAAATTATATAAAATATTTTATATATATTAAATATATAAGTTTTATATATAATGTATAATTATATGTGAAATTTTTATATATAATTATATATCATATATGAAATAATTTCATATTATAATTTATAAAATATAACATTAAATGTTAATTTTAAATATGAATATTTGTAATTTGTTTAATCATATACTATTAATATAATTATATATAAGATAATGTTATTATAAAATAAAAGTTTAATCTTAAAAATGAAAATGTAATTGATCATGTATTATATAGCTATACTAATATATAAATTTATAACTTGTACTAATAGTCTAATATAGACTCCCTCAAAAAAAAAAAAGTAGTCTAATATAGACTATAGTTATAGTTATATTAATAGTCTAATATAGATTAATAAAAGTATAACATATTTTTTTAAAACAGTTTTTTTAAAACATATTTTTAATGACAAAATATCAAACTTCCATTTTAAAAAAATCGAAAAACCGGACCGGACCGGACCGGAAACCGGTAAAACCGGAAATACCGGTTTAGGAGTATAACCGGTGCGTAATCGGTTTTGAAAAATACAAAACCGGTCATACCGGTTCGGTCCAAGATTTTGTCCAAAACCGGACCGAACCGGACCGGTTACACCCCTAGCCACTACCCCATTGTTCATGTGGCTTGTGCACCTTTAAAACCTTAGAATCCATAGGAGAAGTCCAACAAGCAGATTCAATCTTCAAGTTTTTAATGGGGTTGAATGATACCTATGATGCCATTAGAGATTAGATTATTCTTGTAAGTCCTATACTCTCATTAGATAGAGTCTTCTCTCTAGTTTTGCAGGAAGAAAGACAAAGGGAGGCTAGATCCCTTGTGATGCCCCCAAATGAACCTTCAGTGCCGGCTGCTTACCAAGGACAAGACAGACATTACTTGTTACCATTGTGGCAAGATGGGCCATACAAGAGAGAAATGCTATCGACTAGTTGGATTCCCACCCAACTTCAAATTCACCAAGTCCAAACCTGGGTACTCAACTAATGGACCAAACACTCACTCAGCAAACCAGGCTGCTACTCAAAACCAAGAAAACAACAGCTCGAGTGCCCCACAACTTCCTTTGACTGAGGCACAGATTCAGCAGGTAGCAGCTCTTCTCAATGCTCAGACTTCTCAACTCAACTCAAAGGAGAGGAAGATGCCAACCAACCATTCTAGCACTGACCTCCAAATAGCCACAGATGCCAAGCCTCCTAGTTATCATTCCTCCAACATGGCAGGTATAACCCCTCACATAGAAACTATTTTACAAGCATGCCATCTTTTTCCTCCAAGAAACAATAAAAAATACACTCACAATGGATCCTCGACATTGGAGCCACAAACCACATGGTCTGCTCCATTTCACTACTCACCACCATCACTTGTAAGAAACACACTCAGGTGCACCTTCCAAACAAAACATATGCTGGGGTGACACATATAGGCACTGTTAAAATTTCAGACAAACTCACCCTCACAAATGTCTTATGTGTGCCCAACTTTGCCTTCAATCTTATATCTACCAGCAAGCTCACCCAAGATTCTTCTCTTTGCATCATTTTCCTTGAAAGTTTTTGCTTCATATAGGACCTATCTTCATGGATGACGATTGGTCTTGCTGAAGTTTCCAATGGCCTCTATTTCCTCATACCTCAACCCCCTTCCTGTCATGTTGTTCAAGGCCTTCCGTCAACCACAGAAACTTCCAGTCAGCACACCAACAATGAAGACTCGAGCTCCAATCAACCACAAACCTTTGATCTATGGCATTTTAGATTAGGTCATGTAACCCACCAAAGGATGAATGTTATTCAATCCCATGTCCTAATGTAAAATGTAATAGTGATATGCAATGCACAATCTGTCATTTGGCTAAACAAAAGAGGAAACCTTTCCATTTGAGTTCCATTTCCACATCTACTCCTTCTGAACTAATTCATTGTGACATTTGGGGGCCATACTCCCATCCTTCCATTCAAGGACATCAATACTTTCTATCTATTGTGGATGAAAAAACTCGAGTCACTTGGGTCTACTTAATGAAGTTCAAATCTGAAACAAGAAATACACTACAGAATTTCATTCACATGATTAAGAATCAATTCGATGCCAAAATTAAGCAAGTAAGGTCTGATAATAGTCTAGAATTTCAAATGATAGACTTCTATAATTCACAAGGCATTTTACACCAAAGAACTTGCATCTACACCCTTCAACAAAATGGAGTAGTGGAGAGGAAGCATCAACATCTTCTTTCCACTGCCAGAGCCCTTCTTTTTCAAGCTTCCATTCCACTCAAATTTTGGGGAGATGATGTGTTGACTGCTGATATGAACCCGCGAGAAGAGGAATCCCTTGAACCCACAATCAAATTGAAAACTCACCCAATAAAGCCAAACTCAAGTCAATAGATGGAGAATCTAGACCCGATGAGAACTCGTTTCAAGAACCTAGATTATATTAAAATCTAGACCCGTTGAAGAACCTGTCTCAAGAACCCAAATTACAAGGAGGAACGCCACAAAAGTTGTGATTTACCTTTGATAAATTTCAAAGTTCAATCAAGAACAAGAGGAGTAAAACTCAACTCACAATAAATAAATTAATCAAATTTCATAAACTTCATAAATTGAGGCTACAAAGTGTGTATTTAAACCTAACCCTACTTAAAACCCTAGCCCACAATAAACCCCTTTGTTCCAAAAATACCCCTGGATGAATAGTACGGCGCTATAGTGATTCGGCCAGATGAACAGTGCGGCGCTACATTGATTCGGGACGTGAACAGTGCCTCGCTACAGTGACTTCTTGAAACCCTAGTTCCTGAAATGTAACTTTCCAAATAAGCCCTTGGCCACAATACAAGGCCTTCCCAAAACCCTAGTTCATAAGAAATAAGACATACGTGGGCCAGACATCATCAAGCCCTCTTATTCTAAACTAATAAAATAAATACTTTAACAAATTGAAAGACATCAATAACAATAGGCCCAAATAGTCTAAGTCATGTTTTCCACTGCTTGTATCAAATGAATCAAAATTGAATCTTCTTCATTCAAGCCCATCTTGAATGTTAGGCTCTTACTAGACTCATACCAAGTGGATTGCACCAATTCTTGCATCGCCTCCTTCATCTTCTTGGCTCTTGAGCTTGTAATTGGCCCATCTGACTTGCAAACAATCTTTAAGACTGGGCCTACATTGGTTCTCATCAACTGCAGCACACCTCATCAATAGAATTCCTACACCTGTCCTCAACAATAAGTCCCCTTATGAAACCCTCTTCTCATCTATTCCCTCTTATTCTCACTTAAAGGTCTTTGGATGTCTATGCTTTGCATCCACTGTCAAGAACCATAGAAGTAAGCGGGATCCTCGAGCAAGAAAATGTATTTTCATAGGCTACCCCCTGGAATCAAAGGATACAAAGTTTATGACCTTGAAGATCACTCTTGTTTTGCCTCAAGGGATGTGATTTTTTATGAGTCATTTTTCCCTTTCAACACCAAACTTTTGATACTTCCCCACCAGCTCACAACTTGGTCCTTCCAATACCTATACAAGAATCAATCTCCTCTCCCTTCACATCCCAACATTTCACTCCCTCAATCCCTACTGAAAACAGCACCACTGAGTTTACATCACAAAATGGTGAACACAACCTGCCTCCCTCCTCACCTTACACACAATCACCTGCCTCTCCACAGATCAACACAACACCTATCCCCCTTAGGAGGTCTAATAGAACTCGACACCTGCTTATCTCCATGATTATCACTGTCAGACAGCTCATACCAACCCATCTTCACATTCACTTCATATCCCTATTGCTCATCCTCTCCATCACTACCTCTCCTATAAAAACCTTTCCCCTCATCACCATTCCTTTGCTCTCTCACTCTCCCTCCTTTGAGAACCTCAAACCTACCAAGAAGCTGCTATGTCTAAGTATTGGCAAGCTGCCATGAATGCTGAACTCAAAGCTTTAGAGGATAATGACACTTGGACAATCACTATGTTGCCTGAAGGAAAAAGGCAGGAAAAAGGCAGTGGGATGAAAATATGTCTATAAGATTAAACTCAAGTCTGATGGTACAGTAGAGAGGCCTAAGGCTCGATTAGTAGCAAAAGGCTACACTCAAAGGGAATGATTCGACTACCAAGAAACTTTTAGTCCAGTTGCAAAAGTCACAATTGTCCGTGTGTTTCTTGCCTTAGCTACTACCCTTAATTGGCACCTTTATCAATTAGATGTGCACAATGCCTTCCTTCATTGAAAATTAGATGAGGAAATATATGGGGAATTGTCTCCTTGTTATCACAGTAAGGGGGAGTCCACCACCAAGGGAAAGTTGGTTTGCAAACTCCACAAATCACTCTATGGACTCAAGCAAGCTTCTAGGCAATGGCACTCCAGATTTTTTGAATCCCTTGCCTCCATTGGGTTCCAACCCTCAAAATCAGATTACTCTCTCCTCACTAGAAACAATGAGGATGGTTTCATTGCCTTGCTTGTCTATGTTGATTACATAGTCATTGGCAGCTCCAACATCAAGGAAATTGATAAAGTAAAGGCTCACCTACACTTTCAATTCAGAATTGAAGACCTTGGCATCCTTAAATTTTTCTTGGGATTAGAAATTGCAAGGTCAGCTGTTGGGATCTACTTGTGCCAAAGAAAATACTACCTAAAGATCTTAGAGGAACCAGCAAGGACACCCATTGAAACAAATCACAAACTTTCACACTCAGCTTCAGAGTCACTAAATGATCCTATGAACTACAGAAGGCTTGTGGGAAGACTGATTTACCTCACTATAACCAGAACTAACATCACTTATGTAGTAGGCATACTTAGTCAATTTATGGACAGACCAAGTGAGGTGCACATGCAAGCTGCCCATCGAATTTTGAGGTATGTGAAAGGGTCAATAGGGCAAGGTATACTCTTCTCCTCTCAATGTGATCTACACCTCAAGGCCTTTAGTGACTCAGACAGGGCAGCCTACCCAGAAACAAGGAGATCCATAACAGGTTTCTGTGTCTTTATTGGTAATTCCTTGGTTAGCTGGAAATCAAAGAAACAAGCAACTATCTCACGCTCTTCTACAGAGGTAGAAAATCGAGCTCTAGCTCAGACAAGCAGTGAGCTAGTATGGTTAATTTCCTTGTTAAAAGATTTTAACATTATGCATACCAAGCCTGCCACCCTATATTGTGATATCCAGTCTGCTTTGCACATAACCAAGAACCTAGCTTTTCATGAAAGGACCAAGCGCATAGATTGTCATTTTGTTAGAGAAAAAGTGTTGGCCAAAGTTATCACTCCTTTACATGTTGCTTCAAGGTTTCAACTTGCAGACATTTTCACTAAGGCACTAAGTAGTGCAAATTTCCAGTTTCTGTTGTCCAAAATGGGCATCTTAAATATCTATACCCATCTTGAGGGGGAGTCACAAAGCTCAAATGTTCTAAGGTCCATGAAGAAGGAATGCAACCCTGCTGCTACGACAAAAGGCTACTCTATCAGCACTGCAACAGAGGGATGTGCAATCCCTACACAGCAAAAGCTAGACCAGCAGCCACCATGATAAAGCATGAGGAACCTGCAGCATGCTTTTGGTGCCAGGATGATCGTGTTGCTACTCTACCATTTATGTACATTTTGCAAAAGTGATTGTATACTAGAAATAGAAACTTAGTTGTCTTTTTTCGCTTTCCTTAATCTTTGTACCCATATGGTTTGTACAATATATAAAGGGACAGTGTGTAATGCAAAACAATTAATGAAAAGTGTCAAACATTTTTTGCCTCAATTGCTCTCTCGATTTACTCTCATTCCTTTTCTCATTTTCTCTTCTCTCAAGGTGCAATTCTAACAAAAGATCCCCTATTTTTCATGGCACCACAGTGCCTTGAGTCAATCTAGCAAACATCTATGACTTCAGTGAAATTGCTCCAATTTGTTTGAGGTCAGGAACGTGGTTTTGTCTGCTGGCTGGGACAAGTTGGTGAGTTTTACTAGAGTGCAACTTTCCACGAGAAGTTCCACCTTGCTAAACAGCTTTTTGATAAATACAGCTCATCTACTGGAGTTTTATTGGGTTTTTTTTTTTAAGAACGCCTAGCTAAAGTTAGCGTGGAAGCAGAGACAGATGGTCATTATTTTGGGGGTTGAGCTAATAATTTGTCTTCTGAGAGTGTGAAGTAGACAGAGACAAAACTGGAGTGAAGCTCATAGTGTAAAGGGAGCATATAGTTGGATTTAAACATGGACCAAATTATTGCACCCAGTTTAGATGAGGAACCAGAGTTTCTTCTGTCAAAATTTTGAAGGGCTTTCTTAAAAGTCTATAGTGGTTTATTCTGAACAATAAAATTTGCTAATACTAGATTATAAGTTGAAGCTATGTATTATAAGTGCAGTGTAGTTGTATGGATTTTATATTAATGGGTGTTTAAATTTTTTCTATGACCAATTAATTGGTATGTATAGTCAAACAACTTACTAAACTGTCTTTTTTCTTGGCTTAGCATCTGCAGTCTAGTGTCATGGGGAGCAGCAACAATCCAGTTAAGTTTTTACCTTAAAGTAGCTTCCCCCCAAGCTCTAGTCAATGTTACAGTGCATGCTATTTAAGAATGATTTGTTGTGCCCAACTTTATAGAGGCATTTAATGTGGCCTTGAAGGTGTCCATGCCTTATGGTCATCCTACTGCTGTATAAGTATATGCATGGAAAATCAGCCAATTGGGGTTTCCAAATTTTAGAGATATATATGTTGATGTCGTGTTTCGCGGGCCTAGGCAATTCCTACTCAGTCAGAGCTTGTACGATCACCTACACAGTGACAAAAGGGGACCTCGGGGTCCGTTGAATCTCCGATACTTAAGTCAGTATGGTGTTGAGGATGAAAGTTAAGTATATTGACAATGATAGTGTTAGATTTTAGTGTAAGATCGAATACCTGTGTTCTGCTAGTAGTGCTTTATTTATACTTACTGACCTGGTCTCCACGGTAGTGGAGTGTTGCATAGCATGAGATAATATGCTTGTGCTGTCTATTCACTGAGCTACCCATGTGCCGTCAACTCGCCGAGCTAGGCGGTGCTCAGGGTTGCTGTACGTTGCTCAGGTCTTGGGCCACATTGAATGCAGCATGGCTTTTGCTCCAAGTTGCATTAAATGCGGCTTGCCTTCTCATTAATGCTAGGTGAGAGCCACTGCAAGTTTTCTCGTCTGGTACTAAGTGCTATATTCCTTCCCTCTCAAGCCTTGCTTGCATTTCATGTCTTGCTTCCTGATTTGAACATGATCCGACCCGGGTCTCATACCCAAGCCTTGACCCAGGTGTTACTGGTGACCCAGTCCATATTATGTAATTGGGCCTTGTCTCCGGCCTAATCCAACCTAAACCTCACATTTGGGTTGTAATCTGGGCCCTGCCTTTAGCCCAATATAAGGGATTTTCTCCCTTCACAGTACCCTGCAAATTTTTAGCATACTTGTGGGCTGGAAATTGTGAAAGCTTTTCCTTATGAGAATTTCTGCCTTGGGTGGGCATGTTGAAGGTGGACGGATTTTCAAACTGATATCCAACGTTAATGAGTATGCATATGCTGCGAGCAAGAGATGGACTTGACCGCGTAAAGCGCAAGCGCAGAGCTCAAATGTGGCGGGAGATGTACTCGACCACGTAAAGCATGAGCGCGGAGCTCGAATGGGGTGGGAGATGGACTCAACCGCATAAAGCGCCAGCGCGGAGCTCGAATGGGGTAGGAGATGGACTCGACCGCGTAAAGCGCGAGCGTGGTGCTCACGAAAGTCTAGTGACTCGCAAGATTCTAGTGACTCAATTTTATTGGGTTCTTATTTCCTAAGCTTTTCTTTCTACTTCTATTTCCTCAGTTTTTCTTTCTGCTCCTATTTCCTCGGCTTTTGTTTTTTCTCTTATTTCCTCAGTTTTTCTTTTCGTTCCTATTTCCTCAATTTTTCTTTCCGTTCCTATTTCCTCAGTTTTTCTTTTTCATTCCTACTTCCTCAGATTTTGTTTCTGCTCCTATTTCCTCAGTTTTTCTTTCTGCTCCTATTTCCAATAATGCCTCTCGAGCACAAAGCTCGAATGGGGCCGGGGATGGACTCGACTGCATAAAGCGCGAGCGTGGTACTCACGAGAGTCTAGTGACTCGATTTTGTTTGATGGAGATTTCATTGATGGAGATTTTGCTGATGGAGATTTTGTTCATGGAGTTTCTATTATTGTCAATGCCTCGCAGGTAGCAACCTTGCATGAAACTCAACAAGTCATTGAGAGTTGCGTTGTAAATAGCTATTAGCAGGGTAGAGCTCGTGGCTCTGGTCCTGTACTTTATACTTTGTGGATTGGCAGTTATAGGTTGGTGGAACCCAAGGGCCCTGCTCCCTTACCAACGCATTGTACGCAACAACCTTTCGACCCGGATTGCAATAACGAGAGATTGAGGGAAATTTTGGATTTCTTAGAAGAAAGGCAAGAAAGGCTGGAGAAAGCAGTAAGCCGAGCAGCAGCCAACAAACGAAGGGTTGAACAATATTTCAACAAACGGGTTCGGCCCCTCAACTTCAAAGTAGGAGATATGGTTTTAAAACATATCGGAGTTACTACTCAGGAAGAAGGCAAACTAGGCCCAAATGGAAAGGGCCATATCTGGTGACAGCAACCAGGAGACCTGGTTCTTATCAACTTAAGAACCAGGAAGGACATGAATTGCCCCACCCATGGAATGCCGAGCACTTAAGGAAGTATTTTGTATAAAAAAAATCTGAGCCAGGCTCAAATAGTGTAAGGTTGTGATTTGTTAATTTTTATGGACTAATTTCGATTGTTGCATTATTGTGTCTCCTACAAACAGCTTAAATCGAACAAGCTCGATCTCTAGATCGGCCACGAAGTATAAAGCACAGGATCAGAGCCACGAGCTCTGCCTTGCTAACAGCTATTCACAACGCAAGTCCTAATGACTTGCTGAGCTTCGTGCAAGGTTGCTACATACAATGCGTTGGTGAGGGAGCATGGCCTTTGGGCTCTGCCAACCTATAAGTGCCAATCCACAAAATATAAAGCACAGAACTGGAGTCACAAGCTTTACCCTGCTAACAGCTATTCATAATGCAAGTCCCACTGACTTGCCAAGCTTCATGCAAGGTTGTTGCCTGCGATGCAAGCCCAGTCTCTAGATTGGCCATGAAGGAAGTGAAAGGGAAAAGCAGCAAAAAGGAAAGACAACAAAAGAAGAAACTGAACAGCCAGGTACACAAAATTATTTTATTGATCATACAGCTCGGCCTTCACAAGATACAAGCCCAGTCACTTGACTGAATGAAAGGAAAATAAAAGGGAACAGAAAGGAGGGCATCAAAAATAAAAGAAAATTGCAGCTCGGTAAAACACCATTGCGTGGACTTTTCACAGCTCGGATTCAATAGCCCAATATACAAAAACAGAATACAGCACAGAATCGTCCAAACAGGTATACAAAAGTATCATAAAGTCATTTTATTGCCCAAACAGGGTTACAAGAAGAAAACTACATCATCTAAAACTACAAAGAACAGAAAGCAAATCCTCGAACAACAATACGATACATCTCTCAAGGAGAAAGGTGTCCAATGGGACCCAGTTTCGTCCAAATAGGAGCAGAGTGTTCAGCAACACGGTGTCTTGATCAGGAAGAAGGCTGCCCTGTAGATCTTGGGTTCGTCTGTGTAGAAATAGGATGTCGTACCTCCCCACACAATACTGAGCAGAGCGCTCAGGATTGAGGTATCTTCCTCCTCAAAAAGGAGAAGGGGGGTCTGCGTCTAGTGGAAAGCCGCCCAGATTCCTAGGAAGATTAACTGGGTTCAATGTCGGCTAGGGTGGACAACATGGAGGACAGATGGATGTTGAAGCAACAAATGAAATCAACTCCAGAGAGTTGATTTCTACCTTGAACCATCTGTTCCTGTCCACCTCACTGTCCATTGTCGTGCCGCCTTCTTGTTCCAACTCTGCTCAGAACTAGCATGCATCGAGTTCCTATGCAACAGCTTCGGAAGTTGACCCCCGTAAGCAAAGAGGCAAGAACAAGTGAGCCACCATAAGCAAAAGGACAAGAACAAGAAATATAGGCAACCTATTTCCTCAATATTCGAATCGCCATAACCAGTGACAGGCTGAACACTAAAGGAGAAACTCATGGGAGGTCACCGAATTTGGAATAACAAAGAGAGAAGCAGAATTGGATGAATCCCTTAGAAAAGGGAGAAGCCCCTTTTATAAGCAAGAGTGGCGTTTGGCATCACAGGGCACTATAACTCCTGAGATCTTCCCAACCATCCATATTATTCCAAGCCCTCCCTAGTTGTCCACGTGTCTTCCATGGGAAGCCATTGTCCCTTGGAACTCATAAATACAAAAAAGGTAACCAATGCGTTACACGGGGTTTATAAAAGATTAATGATAGAGTCAAATGCAAAGTTAACGGGGGAACAAAGTTAAATGCGGAGTTAACAGGGGAACATAGTTAAATGCGGAGTTAATGGGGAATTAATAATGGACTCAACTCCCTGGGCAAATTAAGTAGCATTCAAAATAGAAAAAACATGAGAGGACATCGATAAAGTGATCTCGGGATCAACAGAAAATTAGCAGAAGATCGAAGGATTCATGTGCGTAAAGGTACGAAGAGAATTAGCACATGTTTAGACAAATATAAATAATTGACAGGAGTCTCGATTGGTGCAAAGAGGTGCCACTCGGTAATCACCTATACAAAGGTGACTGCTTGGAACCCATTTATGTAAAAGAGTCTTAGTCGGTACGAAGAGTTGCCACTCGGTAATTACTCATACAAGAGTACCTGCTCGGTACCCATCTATACAAAAGAGTCTTACTCGAAACGACCCCAACAAGAAAGTACCACTCGGTAAACATCAAGCAAAGGAACCCTACCTCGGTTCCCCTCAAACAAAAAGAAATTAGCCCGACTTTCATCAATCTAAGGATAATGTGTTCGATTTCTATCAACAATAAATCAGGATGCACAGTTCAACGAAAGAAAACCAGCAAACATAGTAGGCAGTAAAAGAAGATAAAATAGAATGTATATTTGTTTATATAGAACCAAAGGTATGTTCGTTTATACAAAAATTGTTAATATAAATCAAAAACCCGTGTGGGTCTAGTAACACAGACTATAGAACGGGAGCTGAAGGCTAAGAAGGAGCATCACGGAAGGCTAAAGGCATGTCATCTACACCCCATGTCAACATTTTCTCATAAGCGAACTTATTCAGCTGGAGATCTTGAAGATTTAAAGTACGAAGGTAGGTCTTGGGATTTTCGAGTAGCACCTCTAGGAGACGCTCGAGACCTTCCTTGTACCCATAAATCCAGGCTTTATCACATAGGACTGGAGCCTTTCTAAGCTGAGATTCAATGAGGTCCGCGTGGAGCCGAGCTGCCTCTACGGAAGACTCCATACGAGCAACCACGACCCGAGCTAAAGCCCTTATCTTATATCCTTGTTTGGCAATCCCCATATATTTGTGGAACATCCGGCAGTGAGTTTCGATGGCACACCTTTTTTCCTTTGCCAATGTCTCGACAACTTCTTTGCTTTGCCTCAGTTCTTCCTAGGCGAACTCCAGCTCACACTCCAACCTCTAAACCTCGGCTTGGGCATTTCCCCTCTCGGTAAAAAGAAGATTGGAGTGGACTTGAAAGTCCTCAATTTCTTTCTTAGCAGATTCTAACTCTTCGACCTTTGAGGATATCTCTGTACGGTTTATCTAGATCTCCATGTCTCTCAGCTGAATCTCCTTGTCTTTAAGCTCGATCTCCATGGCCATTATCTTCATCCTACGCTCCATCTCCTTAGCCTCCTTCCGTTGAGCACAGATTTTCTGACAATAGAGCTCGTTATCCCCCTTCAAGGAGTCATTCTCCACGATCAAAGCATGGAGGTCGTCGCTCAGTTTTTTTCCTCATAGGTTCATAAGCTTGTTTAATGCCCTCTAAGTTCTAAAATCTTCTTCGAGAGCCTCTCGCTCTCGAGAAACCATCTCGGCTAGTTAATCGGCGACCTGAAAGACCAGCAAGATATAAAATTTATTAGCAAAATACGAAAGATGGAAACCTATTAACGGAGGAGAAATACTTACATTAGCAAACAGGGGCCTGATCTTCCGGGCTTGTGCTTCAAAAGATTCCGCCCGAGCCTTCTTATAACCTGGCTCGGGCTCCTACAAATTTCCTCACCCAAAAGAGGAGGAAGGTTCTGCACATACCAATGATAGAATGGCTTCAGTATGTATGGAAGGCAGGCCGGATTCCTCCTCGCGTTGAAGAGGAACTTCGATTTGAGGAGCTTGTGGGGGGATGAACTGAGAATTTGGTTGTTAATGGGTGTGGGAGGTTAATAGTGATATGTTTTGTGGGAGCTAACTAGTAGGTGTGGGAGGTTATTTGGGGCTTTTGATATATCTGTGTAGCCTCCAATTTTTTGTATACAAGATATTTTTTTGTATACAAGATATATCCGTGTAGCCTCCAATTCAATAAGGGTACTCTATGCGTAATTGTGTATTGTCCACTTTCATGGTTAAATGGAATAGGTGCATGTGTTCTGCCGTAATAATATATCCATATTGGCACCTATAATCTTTGATGAAAGTAGAGACGTTAAAAAAAATTGAGTCATAATATTAATTATATAACTAAACAGAAGACCAAGAGAGTAAGCACTAAGGAACAAATGGTTAGAGTTAAATGTCGGGAAGGAATTTTTGGTACATTTATAAAATAAATTCAAGGGACACAAAGCTATTGACTTTGATTAACTGGCCTCGCTAGACCGTGTATTAATCATGAATAATAGATCCAGATGTATGTAGGAGCATAAATTGAAACTTTTTGAAGCTACAAATAGAACATTGATCTGTCCATTCAATGTCTACTTCAATACTGATGGGTATCGAGCTCTGATTGGAGTTTGATGTACTTTTGTTTATTTTTTTTGTGGCATGACATAGTTTGTAGTTACACACACATATATGCTTAGGAATCATTACCAAACTCAACCTCCACTCCCCCTAACCCCAAACTTGGAGGTTTGTCAGCTTTTCTACATTGCTTGATGTAGAAAAGCTGACGTTTGGTGTAATTGTACTTTTGTCAACTTTGATGGTTCAATATCAAGTAATTGGGTAGCTGATGTTGGGTGCATCAAAACAAGCGGTGTGTTGCACTAATTCACACACCATAAGTCTGAATAAGTGCAGAAAAGGGAGCTAAATAAAAAGTCCCAACACATGATCTCATCATTCAAAGAGTTAAGGCTACACTGGGGCTGGCAGTACTGAATGAGACGAGGGGAATGTACACTCAAATTTGAGTGATAAGTAGATTTAGAGAGTCATCTAAACTGTCATTCCCAATATTTTCATATTCTACAACCTTTACCTAAGATATTTGAATCAGGACTTTTTTTTTTTTAATCGTACCCTGTAATGGCCACAATCCCTCCCTACAGTCCAACACCAAAACTTGATATTTCTTGACTGACCATTTAACTATAGAGCAATCCCTGAGATCGATATTGGATAATTGGAAACGGACCCATTTATCCAACTACACAAGAGTAAACACTTGAAAACTTTGCATAACAGACAAAACCAAAGCTCTGGTATATGTCCAGTACTGGAGTTGGGCTATGCTTATTAATATCAATAAAAATGAGACAAAATCACAAGCATAAACTTGTTATCAATTGCAGAAATACAGATAAGCATAGAGAGAATGGCAACAATAAGTTCTTCCATCTTTTAATCTCGAGCTGCCATTAAGAAAAGTATGGTGAACCTATTGATAGACGAACACATTAGATCAGCATGCCATCAGTTCAACATCATCAAATAGCTTGATTTCATAGTCCCCAACAGCCTATTACTAATTTTCTAAAACTGTAATATGAATCAAATTATTCATATCATGTCATCTTTTTCTTTTTCTTTTAAAGAAGAGGATACACTACAACATAAGCTGGCTTTTGTTGCGATTTTATTTTCCCTCGGCTGGATTTGGTCGCAAATTAGCACCAACTCGAGTTTGATCGAATGCAGACCGGTCATATAAGGAGCTTGCAGTAAATTAAATTTTATTGCGACGAAAATAGGGCGCAGCTAATTTAGTCACCACAAACGAATTGATTATTTGCTGCGAAATTCCTGACTGTCGAATCTTTTTGCAATTTGCTGCAGTCCTATGTCGTCAGAACTAACTCCAGCAAATTGTAACTGTCATGGGGATCTTGTGGCGACTATAGTTTCGCCATTACAAACCAATAGCTATGATTTTCCTGTGGCCAACAAAACCGATGCAACAAGATGGATCTCCTACGGCGAAAATATGAACTTAACCGTTGCAAATGGGGTTATTGCGTCAATGTCAATGGATCGCCACAAAGCAAAGTGGTGTTAACTCTTGTTGCAGCGATTGTTGGATTCGGTTTCTTAGTGGCGAAAACACATGCGCTGCTATAGAGTTGAGAACACACGTTGCGTACTCGACAGAATGCCACAGTTTCATCACAGCAATATTTTCCCCTAATTTTCCACTCCTGGCCCAAGAAGCCTCTGTTGTGCCGTTGTCTCCTCGCTGGCAAACCAACACTTCGACGTTAATTACTCTCCTCGTCAAGTGATCTGGTATTTTTATGGGTTCCCTCTCTCTCTCTCTCTCTCTCTCTCTCTCCCTCATCTGACCCTTTCTCTCCATAGGCTGCCCCATCGGGATTCGACATCCCCACCGTGTCTCCATAGCAGCCCATACCTTTTTGTTCACAAACTACAAATTAATCAAACTGACTTTGTGATTGAAAAAAAAAAATCAATTCTCAAACCCCCATTGCAGAAATTATTTACTTGTTGTATTTTCTTTTCCTTTTAGCTTGCTATGAGTTAGTAGAGATTTTCAGTGATGTTTGTATACATCTAAGTGTTGGCAGTGCAGTAATTCTATGTTTGCTCAAGTAAATGACGAGATCAATTCGTGTGACGTAGGTAAGAGTAGAGCAATATTGTCAATATCTATTTGTGGTGGGCTTAGGATTTAAAAATTAGTTTTCAAACAGGATGTTAGAATTATGGATAGAAATATTACAATGTTTTTGGCTTGATTTAAGGGGTGAAAAGGGGATGAAAAACAGAGGATGACGAGTTGTAGCAACTATGATCTGTTGCTTTGTTTGATCTGATTTTAGCTAAGGAGGAAGGCTAATGGCAGGAAAATATATGGGATTCTACTGTTTTGATTAAGCTAAGGAGAAAGGCTTGACTTGACATTGTAAAAAAAGAAGAAAATAAACCACCAGCAAAATTGGAACATCAGCAGAATTGGAATGCTTAACATTACGTAAACCACCAAAACAAAAAAACTTATTCCCTATTAAATATACAAAATAGAGTAGATTCTCAATATTGATATAAATTTATGGTTGTTTGGGCGATGTCATGTTCTTCCTTCTACATATAGTTTTCAGTATAGATAAGAGATTTATGGTTGGGGGGTGGTAATTTTGTCTTTGAGTTATTATGATTTTGCAAGACGTGATGTGATTTTACCATATTTAAAGACTTCTCGCTTGTGTTATTCAAACAAGATGAGCCTCGCACTTGTATACTCTTAACATAATAGCACGATATCTCTGACCTTTGAATTATGCTCATCATAGTTATATGTTTGTGGCATGCCAAACTGAATTGAATGACATTAAAAAATATCTTGCCTCTTGCATGACATGGAAATAATATTGTGCATACAACAATGTTATGGTAAGCCAATCATTTTTCACGCTCTTTCAATTTATATAATTAAACTGTATTATGTTTTTTTTTTTGTTGGTTATACTCTGTTTCCCTATTTAACAATACATGCTACACTCATGTGTGCAAACTGCAGTAGTGTACAGTTATACTACGACCACCCTCCATGCATAAGTTAAAGTCCACAAGAACGTGTAGGAATTTCGGCCTCGCCAAACATGCATACAACATTACCCAATTATTGAAGAATAACAATGTTTTTCATGTAGAATCTAATGATCATATGCATTGTTTCTGGGTGTATATGTACATTGATTGTTTGGAGACAGTTACCATTTACCTAAGCTTATGTAGTTATCACCGGCCGGGTGCTTGATACCATTTTTAAATAGGCTTTTATGGTGGCAAATTCATATAGTTTGAATTATAAATTTCTTAATTATTTAATTGTGAAAGGTTTCATTGATGACCTATTATAACAGAGCACGATCAAATGGACAAGAATTGGATGCATGTGCCAAACATGTTTACGTCACCTAAGTATAGTGAAGGGATTAATAAACTCCTCACTATGGCAAAAGCCCATGCACCTGGAAGTAGTACCTTCAAGTGTCCATGTCGGAGATGCCGTAATAACCTATTCCTACCGATCAATGAACTCAAAGATCATCTCTTCATAATAGGTATTGATCCAAGTTATACACGTTGGATATTTCATGGGGAGGATGAAAGCCCGATTGTGAATTCGGCAGACAGTGATGAAGATAAATATAATGAAAGTCATAATTTCATTGATGATATGGATGAGATGATAGAGGACACGCGGGCTGCAACATTCATGGACCATTCATGGACCACTTTCCTTTGATTCCGAGGCTACAAAGGCTATTTATGTCGAAGAATATAGCGAAAGAGATGAAGTGGCATAAAGAACAACGAGTTGATGACCATAGTACTTTAAGACATTCAGCTGATTCTAAGATGTGGAGACAATTTGATAAAGACCACAATTGGTTTGCACAAGAGTCTTGCAATGTCAAGCTGGGGCTAGCCAGTGATGGGTTCAACCCGTACAATAATATGGCTAAACATTATAGCATATGACCAGTGATACTCGTGCCATACAACTTGCCCCCTGGTTATGCATGAAAGATCCATACCTAATGTTATCCTTGCTCATTCCTGGTCCAAAGGCACCAGGAAATGACATCGATGTTTACTTACAACCTTTAGTCAATGAACTAAAAGAGTTATGGGACATCAGTGTCGATACCTATGATGCGTCAACGTTGGGACAGTTTCGCTTACATGCTGCACTATTGTGGACTATTAACGATTTTCCTGCATATGCAAATCTTTCAGGGTGGAGCACAAAGGGAAAGTTGGCTTGCCCATTATGCAACAAGAATATAGAGTCCATGTGGTTGAAACATGGGAGAAAACACTGTTACATGGGCTATCGATGTTTCTTGCCATCTGGTCACTCTTGGAGAAAAAAAAGGTTGCATTCAATGGAAGTGACGATCATCGATTGCCTCCTCCAGAACTCACTGGACATGATGTACTCCATCAACTACTACAAGTTGGTAATGTTGAATTTGGCAAAGGGTCAAGAAAATGAAAACGCAGACCAAATGAATTTAACTGGACTAAACAAAGTATATTCTTCCAACTACCATACTGGTCGACCCTGCCTTTACGACATAATCTCGATGTCATGCACATTGAAAAAAACATTTGCGAGAATGTCTTAGGGACATTAATGGATATTGAAGGAAAAACCAAAGACACTGTTAAGCACCTAAGGACTTGATGGAGCTTGGTTTAAGAAAAGAATTACATCTACAACCTTCATCTAATGGATACTCCATGTTGCTTAGGTCGTACACATTAGACAAGCATCAAAGGAGACGTTTTTGTGAATGGCTTGCAGCTGTTAAATTTCCTGATAGTTTTGCCTCGAACATTTCTAGATGCGTTTCAGTTGGTGATGGAAATATATCAGAAATGAAAAGTCATGACTGTCACGTGTTCATGCAAAGATTACTTCCAGTTGCAATTGGTGGGTATTTCTGACCTGATATACGACTTGCATTGACCAAGTTTAGTTCCTTCTTCAAGGCTCTGTGCACACGGACATTGACTTTGGATGTATTGAAGCAACTACAAGCCGACATTGCAATCATCCTCTACAAGCTTGAAATGATTTTCCCACCCGCATTTTTTGATATAATGGTACATCTCGCCATTCATTTACCCTGCGAGGCTTTCCTTGCTGGGCCAGTTCAATATAGGTGGATGTATCCCTTTGAACGTTATTTGGGAAAATTCAAGCGTTATGTCAGAAACAAGGCTCGCCCGGAAGGCTCAATTGCTAAAGCCTATGTTCATGTTGAATGCTTGACCTTCTGTTCCTTGTATATCCATGATATTGAGACCATATATAATTGAGAGGAACAAAACAAAGATATAGATAAGGACACAGAACATGGTCACTTCTCTGTTTTTTCACAAAAGATACGTCCGTGCAGCTCCCCTACCTCCATTCGATTGGAGCAGAGTCTACTTGCAAAGGCAAGGTGGTATGTGCTAAATAATTCTGCAAAGATCAGTCAGTACCTAGAGTAAGTCTTTGGTTTTCTCCAGTACATAAAAATTACTCCATCTTGTTGAATCTAAACATTTATTAACACTAGTTTACTTTAATCTTTTGTTGTATTTCTAGTGAGCACTATGCAAAGATGAAAGAAATTTCAACAGAAACAGTAGACCATAGCCATCAAATGGAATTTCATTCTTGGTTTCGCACACGAGTAAGTTCCCTAGCGAAACGTTTGTGCACATTTTTAATTAGCTATCACATAAGTTTACACGTAGTCATTCTAATCTTTCCCACAAATGTGCTGAACAGATCCAAGAGTTGCGTTCGTCAAATCCTGATGATGTCTCTGATGACATATATGCACTAGCTTGTGGACCAGACCCATGGGTTGGGTCGTTTTTTGCTTGCATCATGAATGGTACCAGGTTTTGCACACTGTCTCGTGGTCAACATCGTCGCACCCAAAATAGTGGGGTGGTTGTTAAAGGGGAACACCAATCTAGGTCTGTCGATTTCTACGAAGTATTGATTGACATATTGCAATTACGATATATGGGTTGGCGTCATGTTTATTTGTTTAGATGTGACTGGTTTGATGTCAGTGATGCAAAGAGAGGTATACATGTTGGGGACCACATAACTAGTGTCAACACTTCTCGAAGATTGTATAAGGATGAGCCATTTGCCCTTGCGTGTCAGGCTGCTCAAGTGTTTTACCTTCAAGACAATATCAAACGTGGTAATTGGTCTGTCGTGCAAAGGGTGACCAGTAGAAACATGTACGATGTTCCAATTATACCAACGGAACATGATGGTGAGGATGATGACTAGAATCTGGATTTTGGTGCTTTTCAAGAGAACGAACCATCATACGTGGTTCGTGAATCTGAAAGCGATGATAATGGCATTAGTTCTCCATTGCATAGGACTAATGTAGAACCAATCGATGTTTCTGCTGATACATTATTCCAGGACGTGATATCCCTTCCCGATGATGAAGACTTCAATGATGACGAGTTAGATGAGTCAGATCATTACCAAAGTGGTAGTAGTGAAAATCTGGGGACGGATAATGGGACTTTGTCTGACGATGGTACACATTGATCATATCAGTTTACCCACCATTAGTTACTTATAAAAAAAAAAAGTTTACCCACCATTAGTTTACAATTTATTATATTCATTTAACATGCTAAACTAAGTTATATATGACGTAATTGCATTTCTTACTGTTCCAACTCTTGGTTCTGCATATTCACAGATGACTGAGGCTACGTGTGATGTTGGAATAACTGGCGAGGCCAAGTGGTATCTCTCATAGCATCGCCATCCACATGTGGTTGGTATGGTAATGTTATATCTATCAATTATATGTTCCAATTTCCACATTGGTTTGGTATAGCAACTTTGAAATGCTTGAGAGTGATGATCCCTACTCTATGAAAGCAATAGGATTGGTCTCATTACCAAAACTGATTCCCTGTTTTATATTGCATTTCTCAATTGGCAAAGGTTGCTTTTTAGTTTGTTGGTGGGTGGATTCCATTTAACGAAATTATGTTTCAATGTATTAGTGAATCTATTTTTAACTAATCTGATATATAATCTTGATATCTTATTGGCGTATGTGTTGCAGTGGAGATGATTGCAGAATTTTTTGGATTGAAGACCCAAATCATTGGGTGAGAGTCATGCCTTGTAAATCAAAAGAAGCCTATGGATGAGCAGCATGATGTGGTTGAATGATATTATGGACCCATTTATTATGATTTTGTTCTTCGGTTTGTATTGGTTATGTCCTCCAAAACTAAGTTTGAGAGAAATGCCACTGGTAGTAGTTGGAAAGACTTCCCTGTTGTAGTAGTTAAATTTACAAAACAATTAATTGTAGTCATCTGTTTTGGATTGAAGTAATTGTTAAGATATATTATTATTGGTTATGTATGATGATTGGTAATTTTATATTGGCAGCTTACGCTTTCATTTTATTTCTTATGGACTTATGGGGTTGAAGTGTACTGCTTGAGAGGTTGAAGATGAGACAATGTCTTACACAATGTTAGTTATTTGCATGTGGAAATCTTATATTAGTTGCTTCTTAATTTGTCCACACGGGAAATACCCCAGATATTTCCCATGCCCAGATTTTATGATGATTATGGAAAATATATGGGCAACTTTCATTTTATTTCTTATGGTTTAATGGGGTTGAAGTGTACTGCTAGAGAGAAGTCTAAACCATCATTTTGGACCTTTATGATGGTCTAGTTAATTGCAGCTTTCAGTTTTTTCCTGTTTATAATTATAAGCAGATGCTTGCTAGCTAGGAACAAAACTATGTCTTGCTTATTATTCCTATATATATGGCTCGTCTAATAGATCATGTGCCATGGGGATGATTTTTGGCTTTCTAATTCCAAAATTATGAGTATATATATTGGACTGTACAAATTTGCTTACATGTGTATCTAATATATATTGATGGTAAAGTATATCTATTCATATGGATGTCTAGTGGTAAAAGGTGACCAGCAAATATGAACCTCTGCATGCTTGTATTTTTCGAAATATACTTTAACAATCTGAATTGAAATTAAGTTATACATTTTTCTTACCAATTTTGTTCCAATATTCATTATGATTAGTTAGGAATATTGAATTCAAATACAACATAATTGAATTTAATAATCAAGCAATTAGATAGGCATTTATTTAGGTATCAAGAGCACAATTAGTCAACCGGAATTTCATTACTGTATAGTCATTGAATAGGATTATGGAACCCGATTTTTGAGTATGTTAATTTAATACTCAAAATATGTTACACGTGTTTAAAAAAAAATCCATACTAAGAGCATCCACATTGGTCTATGCAAATGCATATGGAAAGTCATATTTGCATAATATGAGCCTAAATCTCCACTACATGTAGTGGAGATTTAGGCTAGCTATGAATCCAATATGAGCATAATCCAATGTACATTGGATTATTCATATCCAAATACTTAGCTAGCTATGAATTGAATTTATTTACATTGATGAATGGTAATATTCACTCTTCAAATGAGATTTTACTAATCGAATTTCGATCTCCTCCCACTCTCTTTCTCACAATCCTTTCTTATTCTCCCTCCCACAATAACACAACAAACTTTCACATGCACATTCATCCATTCATTATAATATATTATATAGATTTTTTTTCATTTTATTATATTTTTTTGGTAATATATAAAAATATTATATTTGTTATTATTGTAAGTTTGTATTATTAATGTCAAATGTATGTAATGGATGCTAAAAGCAAAAGATTTATTAAAAAATTGATTTTAGGAAAATAATAATAATAATAATAATAATAATAATAATAATAATAATAAAGTAATATATTATTCATATTTTGGCTCAAGCATGCATAGGCCAATGTGGAAGTTTTGCTTGAATGGGAAAATGGATATACAAAAGAGGTGATTTTGGTCTTAGCATATGCATAGCCCAATGCTAATCCTCAAACACCCTTTGAGCAATGATTCACATATATGACCCAAAAAATCCTGGCAATTCACATTTGTATGTGTATATATATATATATATATAGGATATGGACATCAATAAAAGGGTGAATCTGCATGCCTTGATAGCTTACAAATGTATTAATGCGTAAGGTCCAATACATCAACTTGAGCATACACGTGTATTCCCCACCACTGCCAAGTGTTCAGCAACAAGTCTTTTCCCCATGCTAGTTCTAGACTTGTTACAAATAATATTAGTACAGATGCCCATGCTGCTATCAACTATTGGAGTCAGCCCAATAGTGACACCAGATCCCAGAGTAACATCACGACCATGCTTTCTCAATGGAAGTTGCTGCACCTGCGTTGGAGAAGGTTTATTTGTTAGGCAAGAATTACAATTGTATTTGATCTTTTCCAGTCATAAGGAGAAACAGGCCCTCTCACTTTGTAATGTAAAATATTTCTGTTGCACAGACCCTCTCGCTGAACCAGTTGACTGCTGATTATAACGCGTGCACACCTCTTGCTGAACCAGTAGACTGCTGATTATTTCTGGTATATACCTCTTGCAACACCAATTGACATGCTGGTCTATTTCTGCTTCACACCTCTTGCTCCTCCATCAGAAATAGTCAACAAGGGTGTATATTTGAAGTGGTGACAATTCTATCAAGAACATAAACTTGGTCTGCATGATTTGTTTTATGGTTTTTCACAACTTCAGAAAATGTTTTCCAGCAACTATATATGTTTGCTAGTAGCATGTTGTTAACGTATTATTGTTGGCAAACTATGGTATACTGCTTTTCAACCTCACAACTAAGTTTTAAGAGTTTATATTCGATGATTGGGGGAACCAAATAATGTGCATGCAGGTCTAATGATTCAATCAAAGAGAGGGAGAGCCCCAGGATTAATACCTACTGGACATGGGAGACGGATTTTGCCTGCAACATTCCGACACCCACAGGTTGAACCAGGAGCTTGGACTTTGAGAGATGAACCTGCCGTGGACTCTGATGATTCCACTCAACCTCCAGATGATGTACCTTCATCTTTTCCACCTTGTACACCTACAGAGGTGAATAACACAGTTGAGGGTAAGTTTACATCTTTACCACTATATATTTCAGATTCATGATAAACACCTTAGGATAGGATTTATACATGGTAGTCTCACTTTTTGTGTTGGTGGGTTAGTACAAAACACTAGTACACGTGATCGGGGTGTAGCAAAGGGGACAGAGTTTGAGAGGATTTGAAAGTATGGGAAGATACCACTTGAGATAAAAGAAATCAAGATAGGCCCATCATGCAACAACAGAACAGTATACACAACAAGAGTGACGTGGATCGTTAAGCACTATGCAGAAATGAGACATGTTAGCTGGAGTGTCGTGGATGAAAAGGAGAAAGAGGAACTAATTGAACGTGTTCAAGTATGGCTTTCCATCTTGAGTTATTGATATACTATGTTCCAATGCCCATAAAAGACAAATATAACTGATATATATATATATATATATATATATATTAGCTTGTCAAACGCAATATGCAATGTTTCATGTGTGAAAAATGCCATGGGGATTGAAATAAAAACAGTGGACTGAATTTTAAAACACAAACAGTGAATGTGTCAAGCTAATCCGAAAATATATTAGGATCGAAAGCAGAATCTGCATGTTTTATGAGTTATTTAACAGTTACGAGATAGCAAGAGTACATCCAATACTCATGTGGTCACACAAAATAATTTTGCAAAACAAAGTATTATCATTAGGAAATAGAATCTATAATATTACAAGGTGGGGTTGGTAATATATATATATATATATATATATATATATATATATATTAGCTTGTAAAATAGCAGAAATGGCAAGTTGTTAGTACCAGTGACACAAAGTTTGGTACTGTTGAGGATTCTTGCTATTCATATGAGTTATTTCACATAATTGATGCAAGAGTAAATCCAATGTTCCAATTTTGTTAAATAATTTTTAATAATGCATTGAATTTTAAAACAAAATCTGTAACATTCCAATTGTTAATTGGAATGTATATTAGCTGGTTTTTTCATGATCTGGACACTTTATTTAAATGATATGTAAGCTTGTTGATGAATGTAGTCTTGCATGAGTAATTTCACATAATCTTAGCAAGAGTAAATCAATATAGAATTTGGGCTGAGGTGTTAAGCCAAAATGTGTTGCCCAGAGTGTTTTAGATCCTTGCATTGGGTTTCTAACAAAACCAGTTGCTAACTTTAGTTTTCTGTATATATCATTTAAATAGGGTACATTTAACACAATGGCATTGATCATAGGCTAGCTTTGTATTGGATTGGAATCTGAAAAATCATCGTTGGACAGTCACAAGTCAGCTATCTCGTGCATATAATGCATTTCATTACAAGTTACACAAAAAATACTTGAGCTATGCATCACATGAGGAGGCAGTGGCTAATGGAGGTGCGTTGGTAAAAAAGCCAGTATGGGAGTGGTTATGCAATCGCTGGGCGAGTGATGACTTCAAGATAAGCATATGTGGTTGTTTTTTCTTGTCGAATTCACATGTCAAAAGCCTAATATCAGTGCCTATTTATGCCCAGAAAAGGTTTCTGTTTTTCTATAATATTCCCCACATCAAAGGCATTAATGAAAGTTCCTATTAGTTGTTGTTGATGGGAATTGACCTATGGTTGAAAAAATTACACAATGTTCCAATTTTATTGCAGAAAATGTCCAGCCAAAACAAAGAAAATAGGCGTAAGCAAAGGGTCAACCACACAAGCGGAAGGACTTCGTTTGTTGTACTAATGGAAAGAAAGGTATTGGGATGGTATAAAAAACCAGGTTGTTTAAGCTAATATGGAACTTTAATTTTATTTGCAAAATCACAACTAATGTTGGTTGGTATGCCTATATGGTAATGTAGAAGGACAAGAATCGAATTGATTTCTACAAAAATGTGCATTGGTCAAATAAAAAGGGGAGATTTATCACACCAACTACGGAAGACAATTATGTGAGTAGATATTTGATTATACATAAGTAGCAGAATTGAAATATACTGTTTTATATTTTTTTGTCTGATGATAGTGTATGGTAAGTTCACTGTCTAGTATCAACACATAACTATGGAACTTAGTGGACAAGAGGTGATGGTTGTATGAAATTGATGGTTTTGGTTGTTTTGGCCACAGAATTAGATGGTTCAATTAATGAATGCCAAAGACCCAGAGGCTCACACAGATGAAGCAACAACAACGATATTTAGGGAGGTATTGGGACATAGATCAGGGTATTCTAGAGAACTGGGCCACTCTGTTATGCCCGAATCTATTAAAGTGGCTGGAGTATCCAATGAGGAGTATGAACAGCTTGCCTTAGAGAATAATGAAAATAGGAAAAATGCAGAGTATTACCAAAATCGGCTTGAAGAGATTGAAGGTGGTTTTAGGATGATGAGGGAGCATATGCAGGATTATGAGCAACGTGTAAGAATGTCAGAAGTAGAGACAGAATTAGAGTCTCAGAGAGAGACTCAAATTCCAGTTCCTTAGCCATTTCTGCATGCCAGCAATATATATTTTGTATTTTGTGCCATATGCTTTGGAGCACTTTTGACAAAGGGAGTATTGGGGATGCTGTCAATAGAGTCCAACTTTTGAAAATGGATTAATTATATTCTGATCGGAGCACAAATGGTCAAGGATGGGAGGTAAATCTACTTCTTGCAGCTGTAAAGCTTTGCATGCTTTTAAATTATTTGATCCTGTTTGGAGAGGTCATATATCGTTGAATCAGTCCCACTTCAAAAATGTTACCATTAACACTAGTTCTCCGGCCTTGAGATGGCCATGTTTGTTGGTCATAATCGGATGCAGTAATTTTTTCATGTAAATCAACCAATGCGTTGTTAAAACTGCCATTAATTACTCTATGCCAGTTTTAATAATCTATGGTAGTTTTAAGCATGCAAAGATTTAACTAAGAAAGAATAAATTCAAAGGGACATTGCACAAACATTGATAGGATGTTCTAAAGACATCAAACTGCCATTGAAAAATGGAAGTGCCATGTTTGCCAGTTCCAATGACATATGCTTGGGGTGGATTTTGGGAGGTTTAAGTAGAAGAAAGCATGATTTACCTACTGCATGCTAAAAGCAATGACCACATGTATATGAGTCACTTTCAATATATATAGTGATAGTGAGTTGTTTCTGTTTCCTATGGGTGGTAACTAAATTGTGAAGTGGTTTTTAGGCATACTTAAAATGCTTAAATACTACAAATTGTGTTATTG